>JAVFBX010061015.1:0-29813 GCA_034783855.1 Mopalia kennerleyi | reverse complement strand
ACAACTAAAGAAGGTGTAACAGATAGGGCAAAACAGCCCTGGCGAATCCCACAAATAACCAAACAAGGTGTAACAGATAGGACAAAACAGCCCTGGTTACAGAACAAACCTCTCAGTGAATTCTGACAAAAATGCGGAAATCTTTCAGCCGAACAAAGAACACTTTAACACACAAGTAGGCCTAGTGTAATTCTGAAAAACCATTACTTTATTGTGACTTAATATCTCAGCATTAAGTATGCCATTATATTTTCTAATGATAGCATATGCAATGCTGAAATATTGATTCAAAATAAAGTTATCGTTTTTTTTAGAATTACACTAGGCCTACTTGTGTGTTATGATAAACTCTTCCGTGGAATTACGAATGGTTTTTAAAGAACACTATATAACAAGGAAATTGTTTGGTAGAATATTTGTTTTAATTTGTACTAACACAAGGTAACGGAAGATGATTACAATACCGGTGTAATAGATAATGATAAACACTTATAATAATACATAAAAGCAAACACAAGAAAAATGATCAGGAAAAATATGGCATTAAAGGGGGTAGGGTTTCTAAAGGCTAGCAAAATGGCAAAATGTAGTTCTACATGTAGATAGCCGGTGTGTCGAGCAGACGAAAGATCATATTATTAAATATACATACACTGGGAAAGAGCTAACAATAAAAGGGAATATATTAATCTATTTTCTAAAAACACGCACCCCGTGGGTAAAGTTTGTGTTAAAAACACATCTATACTACAGACAAGACATTCTACTACTTACACCGATGGCTGCTATTGTAAACAGGCATGAACAGTTAATATATTTCTCAATAATAGTAAGTTGGTATTAGGTGCTGAAATCAAAATAGGCGCCTTAATAGTTTGAAAACATTGACGTACCATATCTTTAAAGTAAACAAATACACCCATAAAGTGGCCATCCCCGCGAAGACAGTGCCTCAACGAGCATGCGCATAAAGCCTCGTGTTGAGAAATGGCTGCAGCCATACATGTATTCATCTTCGAAAATTACAATGCTGTGTTGTGAGACCAACAGTTAACTCATACAGCAACCATGTTAACATATTTCGTGACAAGGCTTAATAGTTTACAGAAAAATTACCAATAGAAGCCTTACATTGTTTTTATACTAATAATTCAATGTTCATCATATGGGAATGCGTATAATTGATTTGGAAGTTGTTAAAAATACAGGCGTGCACCAGTAACCGATAACCCGTCACGTGTCATAGTATGACGTCACAAACGAACAAGGCATACCTGAGGCAATTTGATGAGGTAGTAAATACGTTCTGAGCAGTTCTTTCCATGGCTTTAACAATTTAACAAATCTTAAAAAGTTCCTTCCAGCAAAATGGATTGTTAGACAAAGAAACGCTGTGCAAATCAAGTCTTTCGTAATGTGGAGACTGAATAAGCTTAATTATGACTAGCAATGTATTATGATTACATATGTTTTCATTAAACAAAAATATAAAACACTCGTTGTTTGACTTAACACCATATTAACAGTAGTTGGATAAGTCAAGAGTTACAGTTTCTTCAAAACTAAACGAGAGAGAATGCCAACATATATTATTATGGCCAATAAATCTCAGCATACAATCTATTAAATTCATTCAACAACAACATGTTCCAACTCGCATTCCCTACTTTCCTGAGATCACTTAAGAGCGAAGACTTAATTTCTTGATCACATTTCTTAACACTTAATATCTTACTAAGTAGCAAGACACTTAAACAAGACAAACTTTCATTACATTTTTTTTACATTAAAATATTAAGTAGGTCACCACAGTTTAAACAGTATTTACAAGCATTTTAACTGTATTAAAAGCACATTGTTCACAGAAAGCAAATGCTATAATATTTAAATAGCAACGAAGAGATGCATCAAAGAATAAATAAACAAGTTAGAAAATCCAAAAAGCACTACATCGTTTTGTACAACTCCGCCATGAGAACCTGTTAACGCTATAACAGGGTACAGCTGCTGTAACAAGACGGGGAGGACTAGTCAATCATGGTATACAGACTGGCGTTATATTCCATCTACACAGGATTTGTCTTAACCGTTTCCCTAACAGTCAACAAAACACTTAAAGTTTCCATTTGTAAGTCAGAATTGGTGAACTATTAACGTTTTGACGTAATATTTGAATTTGAATACATTTTATGTGGAAATTTCCGTTTTATGATTTAAAATAAAAGCAAATCCAGAATAACGAGAAAAAAATCTGATAATAAGGTAACACCAAAATCTCCAAGAAATCACACTTCCTTAACAAGTTCCCTAGGCAATGAAGGATCTTAGTTTAAGATGACACAGAAATGAAACTAGTTTGAAAAATAATCAACATGAATTAATGAAATAAACACTTCTCAACTTACGGTTTGGAATCGATATATTAATAATTTGTAGTCTAGAGAAATCAATAGCACATGCTTTTAAACAAGATCATCGGGAAGTAATAATAATAAAAAACAGATACAATTCGAATGAAACATATATCAATGAAATAATATTATGGCTAGAATGGATTTAACAAATAGTAAAAAAAAATCACGAAATCACCGTAACTAGAGATCTGAATAAAAGCTGGGAATTATATCACCGGAATAATAAAATTCATCTTTTTCTATACATCAGTCTTTCCATTCACAAAATGGAGAACTGTGTTATTCACCTTGCACTAGTACAATCCACTGAGCATCACCTGGAATATGGTTATCAAGAGACACGTCATCGCGTACCAATACATATATTACTCTACAAAATATCTCATAGACAACATTAAACATAATACTCATAATATATTAATAAAAAGTTTAGTCAAAGATTATCTTACAGTCATTATTATGAACATGGATACAGTCACCGAATTGGTCAAAGGTATTCATTTAATACTGGTTCAGTTATAACAATAATACAACATTGGATAAAGTATTACATAGAGGGGGTAGAAGTAGGCATAGTGTTTATCTTAATATTGAAACCAGCAACGAAAACGTGAAAATTAGTGGTAGTTGACCATGCGTAGACGAGAGACTCTAGCTCATTTGGTTCAATATTTGCATAAAATTAATAAGATTTGCATTATCTCCCCCCTTTGCATCAATTCAAAAGCAAATAGAAGCTTTCCTAAAGACGTAGCTTCAATCAAAAGTTATTTATGTAAACACCAGAAATCTCTCTAAACACAAACAGGCTTCCGTACTTCAGGCTTTTTTTGAGGTAGAAATGGCGCACATATATGATCAAAAGTTGGTACAACATGTACACAATGAACAAAAATACAAGCAGGCAGTGTCAGAGTGAAATCTAACACCAACTGTATTTAACCTTTAGTGTCAGTATCCCATTAAGGGAGACTATGCCTTGATCTATGCATGAGCTGCCCGCGCAATATGCAGGAAAAAGTCGACCTTGTCATGACTCTGGTGCCCACACATGTTGCATTTATAAGGATCCTTGTAGCCATGGTAACCCATGTGCATAGTGTACATCACACAATCACCAAAAGCTATCTCACAGTAGCTGCATTCAAACTTCTCATTGCCACGAGGCATTTTTTTGAAGTTCGATCCCTCGTAGAGAGACCCATTCATACCGTTGATCTTGCTTTGCAGACCATGGTGCATATCAATATGCATTCCAGGAAATGCACTGTGCCGACGAATCATCTTTGGCATTTCTATGGGCTCATTGTTTTTAGCAGGTGCCCCATTCTGGTAAGGATCAGTAAGTGCCGGTGCTTGTTCAGGGTGTAGAATCTTCCATGCTATCTCCGCTCCTTTACGCACAGCTGCATGGGTGCCTGTGTTTTTCAATGCGCATACTGCTTTCAGGGCAAGCTGTTCCTTGATATCAGAAGGAGTATGTTGTTCACTGCTGGCATATCCAGGGGGATCAGGCATACCCATATTTGACCCCATGCTGCATCGTCTCATATCAGACACTGGAGAAGGGCATCGGTCTTCACCTGAAATACCATCCTTTCTCTCAGCTTCATTTTCATTCAGAAATTTGAGGTTATTATGGATTTTTTCCAAATTCCTAATTTCAAAAGAATGTCTCCTACTCTCAAAGGAATCGGTCCTTTCCCTCTCTGGTGTGCTTGGTGCAGCTTCACAAATCCTTCGTTCTTCCTTGGAGTCATCTCTCTCTTCAGATACATTCAAATCTCCTCTGTTTCTTGGGGTGAGGTCCCTAAATTCGGCTTCTTTCTCTGAGTAATGGGAGTCCGAGTTTTCATCTAAGTCCTCATGGCTTCCAATACTGTTAACATCATCTTGAGCAGATAGGGGAGTCTCTGAAGACAATCCCTGAAGCTTCCATGAAAGTGTGTCCAGCTTGTAAGCTTTACCTTTGCGTGAACGCTTTCGTGGAGAAGGTGAGGGGGCATCAGAATAAGCTGAACTTTCAAGATGACTTCTTGATTCCAACAACATTTCGGAAGACTCCATTTGACTATAGGATCGTTTAACAGCAGCAAAGTAGTTCGCTGATGTCATCATTTTAGGTTTCGTGAGATCTAATGGGGTTTCTTTGGTTTCTCGTGGGGTAGATTGAGCAGAGCCACCAAATTTCAAGGTCATTTGTCTTAATATATCCGATGAATCTTCTTTGGAATCTGGATTAGGGGAGGTGTCACAGGCTTTTCTGTCACTGAGGTAGGAGAGGTCTGGCATGCTCTTTGATCCATTCATGGTCTCTTTGTCAATGGTTTCAGCAGAGGTTGGTGGCCATGAACGTGGACTAGATTTGGTTAAATCTTCAGTGTCTGTTCTGATGTGTAAGCTGTCTGTTGTTCTGAGAGCTTGTGTTGGATGTGATGGTGGTCGAGCTGAAATTGACGGTGACTTTCTGGAGTAGTCTTCAGGGATAGAAGCCTCATCTGTGGATTGTTGATGATACTCAAGCTCTTTCCTCTGGGAATGCTCCTCCATGAGTGAATCAGAAGAAATTCCAAAAGCATTGAACAAATCTTGGTTGTCCGAAGCATGTACTTTAAGCATGTGATTTGTGAGTTCATCTCTGCTTTCAGTTATGAAACAGCAGAAAGTACACTTTAAAGTGAGTGTCTGCTGGCTGGGGAAACCCCCAGGTCCAGGGAGCCTGGAGTGGGGCAGACATCTGAGCATACCATTTCCTTGAGGCATCGGCATGAGTGGAGGAGGGTGAAAGCCATTTGGAAATTGTCCCAGGATAGGCCAATATGGGGATACAAGACCATTCATGCTAGGTCGAGGACCTAATTGAGGCATGGACATCAACTGGCCAAGGTATGCTTCAAGTTTGTCCTTTCTTGGCCCACGTGGTCCTCTAGGTGGTCCACGTTTCAACATAAGGGAAAGCCCAGCTGCCTCAGCATCTAGACCTTGAGGTAGACTTCCGTCGGCATTTAACACTGTGGCAGGCTTGTGGTTATATTTCCGTAGATGGAGTTTCAGACTGTGACAGTATTTGGTGGCATACGTACAGTCTGCACATCTGTATTGGTAGACATTGGTATGAGATTTCATGTGGCTGTTTAACATCGACTTGTTCACACAGGCATAGTTACATTTGGAGCATTTGAATGGCTTGGAACCAAAATGATTCCTTAGATGGTACTCCAAATGGTGTTTGTACTCTGTCACAAATGGGCATTTGGGACACTGTAGAAGTTTGTCTTCTTTTATATGTGTGCGTGCATGAGACCAGAAATCCAGCTGGAAAATAGAGAACAAATTATTTAAAAGTGAGAAGGTATTTGTTACTAAGGCACACTTGTAATAGTAAATTCTTAACAGCATCTTCACATTCCATTAAACTGAAGCTTACAAAATACATATAAAGACATCACTCACTTCTATCTAAAGATGAGCTATTTCATTTACAATTGCTTGCTTATGTTTTTTTCCTGAACAATATTTTAATCAATTTATTTTTTTATATTTACCTTTTCTGTTGCCACAAATTCACATTGCTTGCAACGGTATACTTTAGGTCTTCCTGGCATGATTTTAGGAGTCTTGTTTCCAGAGTAACTGTCAGGTGGCGTTGAACTATGGAAATCTTTGATGTGCCGCTTCAGTCGTCCTTCTGTCCGTGACGTATAGTCACAATGGGGACAACTGTGTTCGAAGTGGGTACTCATGTGAACAGCAAATATCTCTCGTGTGGTTCCTATAAAAAAGAAAAAGGCAATTTTTAAAATAAATGTTTGTAAAGTTAGTTTTAGAAAACTCCACAAAATACTAATATATAATTTGATGACGTTCTTGTGACTGTGGAGTAAATCTTTGAAAATATAGAATTTCAAAAATTATTCACGCTGGCACAGATATTAACTTGTTTAAGCAGTATTAAGGAGCTGGTCGTAACTAATAACATGATTCTGTTTGTTACAGACATAGAAACTAATGTCATTCCCTCATTGTCAACCAATAATGGACCGTTGAACAGAAGTTGTTCTCCATACACATGTCTCATGTTCTTGGCACGGAGATGTTAACTAATTAAAACTCAATAATCTGAGGATGTCAAAGAAAATGTCTGAGGTAAGTTTCTGAATAGATATTTAACTCAGGTTATGGGTAATCTGTTGATGACTTGGGAGATGATGTTACAATTTTCATGGTTAGAAATTCTGTTTTATAGAGATAGTTTAGATTTTACAGGTTGGTCCATGACAGTGTTGTTCTATATGCATTCAAACAACATATTTTTATGAAAGTAAGATTCTGGTTGACCAAGCATCTATGACAATGACTGACAAAATATTCTTTCTCATCATTAGATACATGTATATCTACAGTTAGATTTATATTAGATAAATTACCTGTAAAACTACAAAGGTGACAAAAATAGAGTTCTACGCCATTGTGGTCCTTTCTTGGGATGAAAGCGAGTTCTCTCTCTCTATCAGGGGAGTGAAGTCCAAACGGGTAGAGCTGGTTATAAAAGCTGCCACCAGGGGTCACTGGAGTCTGAGGTGATGTAGGTTCCCATTTAAGTGGAGTTGCGGCAGAAGAGGAATCCGATGTGTAGTATTCGCTGTACGATGGCGAGTGTTGTTTTGGGTGATCTGTACTAACATTCAAGTCCGTTGTCTGTTGAAACTCTGTATCAACATTCACATCAGAATCTTTACGCTCTCTGGGTGGTGTGCTGCAGCTATTTCGTGGGTGATCAGTTTCTCTTTTAATGTCTGGTGTAAAATTCAATGGCTTTATCGTCTCAAAGTCAGTCTCGGTATATTTCTTTGGTGTTGATGTTGTTGGTTCGTACCCGCCTTCAGACATAGCATAGGCCGGTGGGGCCTGTAAAGGGGGATAACTCTCATTATCGTGGTTGATTCGGAATTGTGTTTCCACAGACATCACCTTCTTAACAGTGTCAGACACTGTGGGCAAGCAGCTTTCAGTTCTGGAAATACAAGACACACAATTGGTCAGGCAAAATTTAAAATACCAACTAAGGGAGGAATTAAACACATAGAACAGCACTAAATGGTGCATCAAAATAGTCACTTGTACACATTCAACAGGATTTAGCGGAATCCGATATTAACACAAAGATATATTTCATGAAGGAGAGGTTGTTGAGACGTCTGTAGACACTACATAATGCATTTGTCAAGAAAATGATCGGACTTGTGTTTTAAGCTTTCTTGTTCTTTGCGTGCCAGAAATGTCAAGCAGGCAGAATGGATGAGCTTTCTTCCAAGACACTCTCCAAAAGTTCTGTATCATATGTCATAGGGGATAATTATCAGCCAAATAAGAACGACAAAAACATCGACTGGCCTGCGCATGTTTAATGCTTATTCTGGCAAGTCCGTCTTGGGAGCAGGTGGCAAGAAATACACACCCCAAGGGAAGGAGGTGAAAAATCAAAAACTAAGATCAACTTCTTTGTAAGAAAACTCTCATTAAAACACTTCTCATAATAATTGATGGAGTCTAATCAAATTTCTTTAGAAAATGAACAAGCCGCTTGACGTCTCCGTTGACATTTAAGCTTGTAACAAACTTAAACCTAGACATATTTACAGGGCCATCAGGTGTGTCCTACATCAACTAAAAAATAAAATCTGATACTTTCTGTCAGAGTTTGTTGGAACCCATGTGGCCCATAATACTCTCATTTGTCAAGCTTGTGTAAAGAATCTTAGAGACATTGGATACCATAGAATGAGGACTGCCGAGGAAACTTCCGAGATATAGAAAATTAACTTCAGAAATTTTCTTCTGAGTCATTTAATGCATTTGACTCAACTAAAACAAACTTTCCCTCTGATTATATTTGATTTTAAGATTTCTATCTCTGTTCAATCAGCAGTAAGCATCTGGTTCCCTCATACGAATAATTATATCTCTAGTAGGATCAAGAGAAAACACAAATATGGTTAAATAAAGGTTAAATAAACGTGTGTGTTTGTCACCTAACCCGCCATTAGTTGGTGTGACAAAGGGAAGCAGACTTACATGTATGTTTCTGAGAACATTAGAATAGGACTCAATACTATTAACAAAAAGAAACCATAGTCTTGACTACATATAGATGTTTAAGAGACAAAATATTTTAAATTTTGTAATGCTAAATAAACATGTATCGATACTTATTTTAGAATGTTATTCCTTTACAATTCCATTTCAAGTAATATATTTAGAAAACATAATTTCATGTCAAACATCTGTCAAAAATGTCTGATTAACACTTCATCCCACAATACCCATTAACAGATTATAGATTTTAAAGAAAAATATTTGAAATTTTATAATCATAAATAATCATTTATTTATTTTTGAATTGAAGAATCTTTTCACAATTCTTTCTGGTGTGACAAAGATGTAATTTATTTGATTTCGATTTAATGTGGTAATCAGTGGTATTTCAGTTATATTATGACTGCCCAGACGGCTCTACAATAAATATGGTGGAAATCTGAGAGGAAAGATTGTGAAAACCACCCGGGGTTGCCAGAGCCATGTTGTGTGACTCCCTCATACACCCGAGGTTGACAAGGACTCCATCCTTTGAGCAGTTTATCAAAGGACAGTCAGCAGTCCAAAGAGTAACAAGAAACTTTCTTTTTAGTAACCTTTTTCTAAGGTTCCTCTGTTCGGAACCGTGTCTTAGTGGTTGGCGTGTTTGCTTACTAATTCTGTTTGGATGTACCGTTCACAGGATAATAGTACCCATGTTAAGCTCAGAAATGCATTAAATGGAATTAAGTTTTGTTTTGTTCAATTTTATTCTCCCTCGTCTTTGTTCGGTGCAGGTAGAATAACTACTGTTCAGTATTTTGTAAAGAACTGTTAAAATGTTCGCTGGAATCATCACGAGATCACAAAATTAGTTAGAATTAGACAGTGGTCAGTCTGTGTTAGAGGGACTGTGGTCAGTCTTTGTTAGAGGGACAGTGCCGTGGTCAGTTTATTCAGACACAGTCATGGACTATTTAGACTCATCACTCTAATGAAATCAATACAGTGGACAATATGGGAGGTTTGACAGTTTTCAATACCTTTATCTTGTCCACTTGATTAATTAAGCAGGCATATTAAAACTCATTCCAGATAAAGGGAGGCCTTGACCAATGGCAAGTCACGAGTTAAGAACAACAGCCATTTTGAAACATCCAAAAAATGCCACCTAAACCATTCCTTGTCAGTTGGATGGGAGCTTACTGTTGCCCTGTTGCTCTCAAGGCCAAGGGGCAACTAGAAGCACATTTGTTTTGTGATGTGCTCTTTTTTGTCTGGGGATTCTCTTCTTTTACCTTTGTTAAAGTCTGTGGTGTCAATGGTAGTTTCCTGGCCTTTTGGGCTGACACGCCACCATATTAGTGCAAAAACCAAACCGCAATCTAACAAAGCTAAACCATTCAGACATCTAACATGCAATCTTTCTTGTGTTAAAATATCAATCAAGAACCTGGTCTCAAAAACTTATAGAGAAAAGAGAATCTTGTTCCAGAGGAGGCTATCACTACCACAGTAGTCAAGTGTTTCATACAGATAAATCACATTTTTTGGGGTGTCATTTACTGTAGCCAAAACAACATGACACTGAGGTATTAATGAAGTTGTGTAGAAGCCATAGATTTTGGAACCCTAAATAGCGGCACATACCTGTACTAGGGTTAGCGTTAGAGACTGGTATTAATGAAGTTGTGTAGAAGCCATAGATCTTGGAACACTAAATAGCGGCACGTACCTGCACTACTGTTTATCACTCATTATTATTGTTGACAAAATTAAAATGAAAAAAAATGTCTTGTGTAAGTTGGAATATTGTCAAGTTTGGACACAATTTAACCAGATGTTCTTGGACACATTTGTGGACCCCCCTATTGAACCTCTAAAGAAGTAATGGAGGGAAACAACAGATTACTCATGTCTCTGTGTTCCAACTGACCATAACCGTATATGGTCAAAGGCCAACAGTCAGCACATCCATCACAGGACAGGTAGCCATAAGCACTGGCCCATGAGGAATATGTTCTGCTTTAAGAAAGTAACCTTTAATGTTTAACAGTAATTTCAGAAGTATAGTAGGACTACAGGTTTAGAAACGACTATACAGATGAAAATGTCAATCTTACAGTAACAACATTTCATATGGCATCAGGAAAAGTCAATTATAAGAATCTGTTACACTTTTTTAAAGAAATTTTGCTATAATTAATTTTTTTTCAAGCTCATACAATAAATGTTTAATGCCGCTTTAAGGCAATAGCTTTTAATTTTGTTTCCTTCTGAATTAAAATCATCAAGGCATGGAATGGTGTGAAAAATAAGGCAAGTTTACCGATCTGGATTTCCGAAAATACAAATTTGTTTTCTAATACCGGAACTGAAAATTTGTTTTCTTGTACAAAATGGTTTCGAGATTAACACATACCCACAAACAAGAGAAATAGTGAAAAAATAAACAACAGAATCTTGGTACTTGGGTGCACGACAAGGTACACGAACTGTGTTTATCAACCGGTCAATAATTTCTTTCTTTTCAATTCAAAATTTGTAATTAACCATACCAATGAAAACGAGTCATGGAAATGTAATTGAGCTATAATTATCAGAAGAATATACGCCTTTACCCCAATGTCTACCTGTGCACAGTAAATGTCACTTGTTTTAGGAATTAACACCAACGCGTAAGGCGAAGGACTGATACTACAGGAATACTCTTTCCCCAGACAGTACGACTTAAATGATGCATTAGCCTATGTTTACCAATGGCAGTACATTCCATTGGTCACTTACGGCTATATCATGACCTGTTGGCCTTCAACTTGTATCCTTCATTGATTTTTTGTAATTGTTTGTTTGTGGTTTAAAAAAGAAATCTTTCACGCACATGACGTCATGTCTGCATAAGTGTTGCTGACAACTTCAATTAACACAAATATTAGATAACCACATGGAGTTAATGTACAATTAACAAAGAAGGGTTATTTTGTCTCTTAACCATAAGAGTATGACGGTAAAATGAATTTCATGAACATCAAGGCTTATTTGACAATGCAAGATATTGTTGTTGTTTAAGGTTATTGGCGTGTGCCACTCCTACACAGGAATGATTTACGCCAATGCAACATAACTCAGGTCTGTGCTATAAGAGAGATATCATCCGTCGACGGAGACGTGAACATGGTGTGATACATAATTAAAATGTGAAATTACAAATAATAATGAAACTGGGGTTTAAGTTTTTTAGAATCATATTGAATAAATGTTTGACAGCTTTACCTGTAATCCTCAATAAGCATTTTGATGGCTAAAGCAGGATCCCTATAAACAATGTCAGAGGGTGGAATTATGGGGAAAAAATTGTCACAGTCTAAATCTTAAGATCCAAAACTTGTAAGTAATCCTGAACATTTTCCTGATTCACTGAGACTTTTAGGGAATCAAAGTGTGAAACACGTTTAAATATCCTCAAATAAATATCCTTAAAGTAAAAGTTGACACATCACAGTTTAGATCCAGGAGGATAGAAGTAGTCCAGATAAAAACAATGTTGAGTTCTTTGAAGAGCCAGATTAAAGCACATGCACTGGTCAGGCTGTTCGGTCAGTCTGTTCAGAATTCCTCAACTGGACGTTGGTCAAACTGAAGCTGTTGTAACCTTTAGCAGAGCTTCCTAGGCAGCGGCATGTCGTCATATGTTAGATGAAAAACATGCTGCTTTTTGATGGGTCACTCTGACAGGGGAAGGGTTTGGTCAGCCAGAGGATGGGTTGATCTTGACCAGTTCTTTAACTGCATGGTGCAAGCAATAGAGAGATAAGACAGCTGGTCAGTGGAATGACCGGTCTAATGTTACAAACTCATCTGTTTTCCTTCATAGCTTGTTGTTTCAAGATCTGACCTTCAAGCAGAGGGGTATTCTGACAGCAGGGTTATCTGGAGTTGTTATGTAATTTTCACCAAGGTTGGTCTGTAACCCACTATCAGCCAATCCTCCTATGTCCAGAGTACAGCAAACAACACTAAGCTACACTAACTGACCATTACAAAGTCCAGTTTTTAGGGGGGAGGTACCACTAGTCAAGATCAAATTCTGCTATTGGTCAAACAAAACGAATCCCATTAAGTGACCATGTGTTTCAGGGTAACCATATTACAGGAATAAAACAAATACTGTATTTCCCTTTGAATTTAACCTTAGACTAAAAAATGTACAAAAGACAAAAAAAAATAACTTACGTTAAGTTTATAAATAATTAAGCATGTTGTACTGAATTGAATTTTGACAACCTAAAGTTTTTTCAATCTAAAAAATAATTAAAACAGTTTTTCTGCAATATATAATTTTCATATTTGTTGAACAAATGTGGTGAATCTTTGAGAAACATCAGGCCTAGACATATTGGGGATGGAAGCTGGTCAATATGGATGATACTGGACAGAAGGTTTATTGTCCAGCGGGATAAAAGTAGATGGAAGATCCTGCTTACAGTAGGCTGGCTTGTGAAAATCATTACATTCTTATACATTAATAATAGGAGGAGACTGGCAGGTATTCCAACACCCCAGTCTCTATTCTTCTGGGTTATCAAATGCACCAGAGATGTAGTAAACAGAGTTGGGAGAATCGCATCCAATAACCTTCAATATGTTAACTACCAAAAATAGTTTCCCTTTGTGAATGGGCTGTTTTCTTTTTTCATATGGTAGGGCTGGGGTTTTTTTTCATTATTAATGCAAAGTCCAAATTATCTTTAAAAATAGTACATGAACGTAGAAAACAATAGAACTCGTTATCTTTAAAAATAGTACATATACGCAGAAAACAATGGCAACTCGGAAATGTGTCATATTACTTTCACTAATGAACCCAATAACATTTGTTTTTCTAAAAAAAATTTTATTTATTTCCATGAAACTACTGACAGAAATTAGATGTTAGAATTGTGTAATGTCTATTCAGGTTAGAACGAGTAAGGGTATCAAAAAGCTTATAGACCCTCTGTTATTCAAATCAAAGTACACAATATTAAAATGAGCTGAGATTTACGCTGATACATGTTCACAAACTTTATCTATTCTTTTCCCAAATTGTCACTGTCAGTTTTTATTTTGTATTTTTTAGATTTTCATTTCTTTTCTTAATATACGTTTCATAAACAATTTTGTCAAACTATGCAAAAACCAAATTATTTGAATTTAAAACCAATTTCTTCATTTCTAATAGTAATAGCTTGTGTAATGGAGGTTTCATTGATTAGTCTGGTTTTTTGTTCAAGGAATCATTTTTCCTAGATTATTTTTATTATTTCGTTTCCTTTCGGAAATTAGTTTATTCTTCAAGCTTTAATCCGGACTATAGTCATTGATAAACATTCACAATAATTAAATATCATTTACTAGGTTTTATGTTTTAAAAGAAACAGTTTAAACTCGCATTCAAAATTGAATCTATATTTTCCATTACTTTTGTAAATTTCATATTATTAGAAGGACATAACGCTAAGTGGGGTAATCTGGCGCTATCAAATAATTTATAAAGTAATGCTGGAGTCATAAATTTAGATATTACACAATACTAGAAATTAACTGAAATTATGTACCGCATATGTAAGCATTAATTTTGTGGTTGTGTCTAATTGGATGTGGTAAAAGAGATTTGTGTTTATTATGTCATTTCTGCAGAAATCTCAAAATAATAGGGTCCATTTACTGTATAAGAGGAGGGTCTAGAGGGTGGGCCAATCAAAATTAACATGAGGGTGTAATGTGGGGTTGCCAAGGTTAGTCAATAAAACACGAATGGATATAATTTTAATTGTGGATCTCAGTATTTCAACTTTGTTGAATGCATCATAAGAACAATATTCTTAAGTTGTTGTCTATTTGTATTTAACCAATGCACTTTTTCTTAATACACATGTATTTTAAGTGGAAATAAGGATATAAAAGATACTAGCATGCCTTTTTAAGTTAAAAAATACACCATTTTCACTATTTTAATGATCATCAAACACATCTTGAAGTAAGAATCACAAAATATGTCCATAGTATATTCTAAAAAATAAAATAAAAACAAAAGTACTATAAAGAATACAGGATACTATCATGATAATGATAGTGTAGGAATGTTGAAAACACCACATTTTTTAAGTACTTAGTAATATGATATCAAACATAAGCTGAATCAAAGTGTTCACTTTTTTTAGTAGGATGAGTAAACACGCAATAATAATCCCAATGTGTGGATAACAAACTTTTGTAATATCTGTCCCTGACGCAATGACAACAGTAATTTTATAATATAACTACCAAAAAAAAGGAAAAAGAAAATTGTACCAAAAACAAAGAGGGTCACTAGGGTGGGTATTACACAAAAATGATGAGGAGGGTTACCAGTGGGGTGCTCGGCAGCAGGGTACAGATGAATGAAGAGTATTTTTGTTGTAATGCTTTGTAAAAAAGCTGTTTATCAAAACTGTGGATATTTATGGGATGAGTATTTATGGACTGGTCATCAGAAAATAAAGTATCATGTTTAGAAAGGGGGGTATCAAGAATGGACTGTCCTAAGCTGATAAAGAGGTGTTTGGTGTAAACAACTTCTTAACCATGTGGTGGCAGATCCCTCTTAAAACAGCTGAACCCTTGATACTGTATATCTGAAGCCAAAGGTCAAAGTGACCAGTTAAAACATTCCTGCCCCCCACCCACTCTATCCCTGCCTCCCACCCACTCCTCCTTGCCTCTCATCACCACACCCTGAGCTTCTCAGTATAGCCCAATCTTAGTAAACTTATAAAGGACCCCACGTTTGTCAACTTCTTAAAAAAACTGTTCCATTAAAAATATAAATATTGTTTGAAAGTTTGGCTCAAATTAATATTGAAGTAATAAAGAAAAAAACTCTGCATATATTTTATGGTGGACCCAGTTAAATGCATTAAAATATCACCATCTGGCTATTATTTTAATTCACCAGTCAATCAGAAAAAAGTTTGAACCAGTTAAATTCTATCACATTCTAATTGTCCATAATGTCAGTGAAATATTCAAAACATATTTCAGATGAAATGCAAAATGTTTTGTGAAGTTGGGCTTTAGTATAAAATATTTTCACATGGGAACTGATCAATTAATGCAAATAAATTAAAGCTATATCTCAAAATGTCTATTGACTCCATCCCACAAACTGCCCCATTATGTGGTATTTTGACCATTAAATTGTTACAAAAACAGTTGAAAGATAATGTCATCGACTTGGACAGTGGCAGGTTGAAATCTGTGCTGAGTAAACAGATCTCCAGCACTACTCATTGGTGTTTTCTACCCCTGTCCTAGTAAATTGCCACTTTTTAATTATAGTTTCACGATGTGTTCGTCCATCCGTCAAACTGTCAGGGCCCTACACCATTATCTGTGGCTAACACAGCCTCGGAATCACAAAGATTTATGTACCTTAACGAGCCATAATGTGATAATCTAGCCACAGATCACCCAATACAAATATTTCCAAACGATTTTTTTGGAGAGGAATTAATAGGCGGTCGTTGGGAAGCCACAACGAAATAATGGTCAGTCCCATAGTTTAATAAATTACATTTTGCCGTCATTTCAGGGCCGGAGCTATAAAATGACATTCTTATCTGGACATTCATTCTAACAGCGCAAAAAAATGAATCAACTCGATTTTCACACATTAGTATTGAATTCTGGGGGAATTATTCGGTGAAGATTTTTCGTAATCAGATTGTGTTGAAGTGTGTAGAGATATTGCAGGACAGAACTGAGGCCTATTCCAGTACTTAGTCACGACTACACAGACAGACCATAGCATTGTTATTAATGTGGCTATAACCATCGTAGCAAGTCCACGATCAGCTACAGTTAAAAGCATTGGTATAATAGCAGAATTGAATATGGAGCTATTAGCATGGGACCACTCCATTCATTCAAAAAGCTTTTCACACAAAAACACTTGTATTCATTAAGAGAGGGAGAATGGGGTAAAACATAAATCAGCAGTCTTATTAATTATGAATGGGAAAGCACTGTTCTACATGTACTATAAGTGAGGCATCAAATAAGTTAAATATCGCCAAACTGAATATAACACTAGATGACCATGGTTTGCATACATAAGTATCGTTCAATTCAATAAAAAATAAAATAAAAAAACAACCCTGAACAAACAAACATGAAAACAATGGGATTCCATCAGATTTGTCTTTAAGGTAGGCCTATTGAAAAATGAGAGTTTTTAATATAAGAGGTTTGTCGTGACAAAATTCAGGTTGACCATTGTAAAAGCAATATTCGCTTGATATGAGGCCGTCCCAAAAAATTAATATCAACCAAATCTGGAGACTGATTTTGACAAATTAGTTTTGCACGAGAAGCTCCAAAATTTTTATCAGCAGTTCGTGCAGAAAAGATTAATACTCGATGATCAATTGTTTCACTCTGACCAGTGGTGACCATTATTAAAGAGGGAATCCATCAAAGGGATCCAATTGTCATTTTTTAATCAAATTGGAGTGGACGATGGGTTTGCGTTCCCATGGTCAGTCTACAGACCATTGTAGGGGTGAATGCCTCTTAAAGACAGCCCCTCCGACTGACCAGTGAAAATTTACAGCCGTTGTCCAGTCAAACTATAGGAAAAACACGAGGGCTATAAAAAAAATGTATTGATTAACTTCCTGTGGTCAGTTCTCAATCTTATAAAAGCACCCAGACAGGAAATGACCACTGAGTAAGACCTGCAAGTTTGAGATATTGGAAGGTGCAGTGTGAAATGACTGCTGGTCAGCTTACCACTGACCGCTGCAATCCTGCTTGCCTAATGTACAGTCAGTTGGAAGGATCTCATAAAAAATCCATTATTTTGATGAGTTGACCAGTGGTGGCCGAAGTGCTTTATTGCAGTGGTCATCCAGCTCTCTTGAGCCAAAACTACCGAGAACATTGGGATGAGTGGCCAGAATGACTCAACTGACCACAGCAACTGGACAGCAAAAACATCTCTCAAAACCAAGCCATTATACAAGGGTCAAAAGTGCATAGGAAGTTTCATCTAGCTAGAACCAAAGTATAAACACTAGCTAATTAAAAGACTTGATGCTCAATGGTTATGGCCGGACAGATAGTGTAAGAGACTGACCAGAGCTTGACCATGCCATAGCCCAAATAAACAACTGATAACAACAATCTGTGGGATAAAACCAAGGGGGATTAGGAGGTCCGTCAGGGTGGCAGGGGCTGGATATAGCAAGGAGGGTGGCCATGTATGTTTGATTGGGGTTTAATGCCACACTAAATGTTATGTCACTTGCATGTCAGTCCATGGGGTGAGGGAAACTATCCATGATGGCATGAGAACAAAGAGCAGGCATTCACACAGCAAGACACAACACAAAGACATCGGGATACATATCAGCTTACCCCTTTAGCTCTGTCAATCATATTGCCATTTCAAACCAGCAAGATTTTACAGAAAAGAATCATTTCTTACTGTGAGGTTTATCAAAAAGTATTTCATTATTTCTTTGATTGGGGTTTTGTACCATATTTAACATGATCTCCCCTAAATATCAGCATATCTGTGCAAGATGTGCGAATGAAATCCTCTGTTATACAGGCAATGTTAAAACATTATTTCCCGAATAATCAGCTGTGTTGCCTTTTTAATTATAATTTATCTAAAATTTAACAAAAATGCTACAGACACACATATTATCTTTTCCCTTGCAATGTCATACTGTTGGAAATGTAAGAGCTAACTTGAAATTGTGCCACCTTTTTTAGAAGCAGCCATAAAGGGCCTTTGTTTGATTGGGGATTAAAGTCCTACTTAAGATCAGTTCACTCATATGACGGCGTGTAAGCTCGATGGGTGTATAAAACCACCTTCCATGTCACTGCCAACTAGCCATGGGGGACAAGGAAAACACAGTACATACGACAATACATTAATACTTTATCAGCTTCATGTTGCCTCTTATCTCTAAGAGCAACAGCGCAACATGAAGCTTCATGTTGCCTCGTATCTCTAAGAACAACAGCAAGCTTCATGTTGCCTCTTATCTCTAAGAGCAACAGCAAGCTTCATGTTGCCTCTTATCTCTAAGAGCAACAGCGCAACATCAAGCTTCCTTCTTAAAGGGGGTGGTAGCCATTAAAATCATCAAATACAACTGAATAACCCACTTCAACTGGGATAATAAACATGGAGGGCTAGGTGGGAGGGGGTGGTAGCCATTGTAATCATCAAATTCAGCTCACGGCTTTATGCTGTGTCATGGGCTCCGAATCATAAATTACACTTCTTATAAGATGATAAAACTGTGTGGATTACACTCTAGTAGTGAAAGTATGAGAAAAGCTCTCTAAAAGCTTGACCTATTTGTGACTTTAAAACACTGTACCTTTAACATAGGTATAATCTGATGTTAATAATTCTCAATCACTGGTGTTAGTACTGGTCTAAGTGTCCTTCACTATTTTCCATTTCAAGTGGCGCTAGTTTTTAAAGAAAATACCTGCATTTTCTCAACGTAACTGAGACAAATGCATTTTAAGATCCCTAACTATATTTGGTCATACAATTTATTTGTTTTCATTTCATGTCTACATAAACTCTCAACACAGAGTTATGTACTGCTAATAGTATATCATAGGATTTCGCCTTATTTAGAGATATGGAGTTAGAGCGCACATAACAATAATACAAACTTATTACAAATTCATTATAACTCAGAAGAATATCATGTTTCCTTATGAATGCAGAACAAGAAGACAAATCTATACATCTCTGATTTAATTTGAGCCCTGAAAATAATAAGTATAATGAAATATTAATTTATATTATTCCAGCATGTCCAGACTTTTTAGCCTTATTAAGGTAGTGACCGATATTATTTTGAATTTATATCTCTAAACAGGTAATGATTGAGCTTTATCTACTGATATACAAACATCTTATAGTGCCTCTGTACTCCGAAACACCAGCTATACAGCAAAACAAAACTAACGGTTCCTACATCTGATTAACGCTAGCCTCAATTCTAACAAGCTTAATTCTTACAACTTTATTAAAGAGGAATGGTAGCTCAAATTTACATTTAATCCACAAACGTAGGATTAAAGTTTGTACCAAACAATATCCAGGTTGTCTGATTTGAGCTGTCCTAAACTTGAACACAGATCACCAACCTTAAATCACAAGGCCTGTATATTCTCCAAATCAAATATACTGTTATGGATTGTTAGAGTGCCAATTTTAATCACACGGTACAAACCCGTACAGGTAAAAATCATCTACTTGATATCATTTCTCTGACAGGTGACCGGAGAACATTGCTAACATAAAGTTGACATGGCTACCAATATTTTGATAGCATAATTGTGGAATTTCACTGATCAAATCCTCTAAGCATTATTGATGTTACCCATATTCCCATCTTTTAATTGGGGCACATTCAGACTTGCTTATTGATGTTACCCATATTCCCATCTTTCAATTGGGGCACATTCAGGCTTGCTTATTGATGTTACCCATATTCCCATCTTTTAATTGGGGCACATTCAGACTTGCTTATTGAACAAATAACATGACCTAGCATCATGCAAACTATTGACTACATTAGTGACCTTGTGTCATACCTTAATAAAGGGCCTCTGTGTCAATGCTTATTACATCCCTGTGTTAATGCTTATTACATCCCTGTGTCTGTGCTTATTATGTCCCTGTTTGAAAACAACGTCCTTGTGTCTGCTTCTTGTGTCCCTGTGTCTATAAGTTCCAGGGGTTCATAGACGCCCATTTTGACTACCCTAAATGGTAGTTAAGCCGCAGAATAAACTCAATTTGAGACATCATTTTAACACATCATTTTTAAAAAACTCAATTCAGACTCCATTTCTAATGTTTAAGCATGATAGAATAAATAGTTGGAATGAAAACAATTCAATACGCCACTAAAAAAAAATGAATTTGTGAAGTAAAAAACTCAATATTTTGACGTCTATTAACCCCTGATAACGTCCCTGTGTTGTAAAAATAACATCCCTGTGTCTAAGCTTATTGTGTCCCTGTGTCTGTGCTTATAGTAGTATGATGGTTTGCCAGGCCAATGGATGAAGTAAACCATCACTGGCAGCAAACAAAGACAAGATATTACAATTCAAAAACCCTAAACAAGACACCCACAACAGACTGCATTCACATTACCCAACAGATCAGAGAGCATATGGGCAGCTCAAGGCAACAGAAACCTCCCGCAACCCAGATTATCATTTTAGGACTGTATGATTCTATTCTTACCAAGTTATAGGATATAATTATCTAACAATAGTGTTTACCATGTTTCAGAAAAAAATAAAATATGAATAAAATCCTTTTCAAATTTACCTTTAACAGACATATCTGATATCCAAACGTTCTTTGATGGCTTGAAAAAAGTTTATACAGTTGATTGAACATAGTACTATGATGACATTTGTCTTCTTTGGCATTTCTATCACAATGTCATTGTTATGTTTAGGCACATTAAGTGGAAAAAAGCATCATTTTCTGAGCAATTTGTACAGTTTTTTCTCCTTATTCATCCTTTCCTCAAGGCAAATTCTCTACAAAAACTGAGATAATATCTCCTATTTCTTGTCGGATGTAATTTAATTCCAATTTGATCCCAATTAACAAGACATCCATTTAACAAAAAATGTTGACATTGAGTGTTTTGCGCCTCTCTTTTTAGCTCACTTATCAAATTGAGATCTGTCTAAAGCTCATCGTGTTGAATCCAGCGCAGTTTGTCAATTACAGACGCTGCGGCGACACTACGACAGAATTGATTAGATCCTCAGACGGCTCAAGTCTTGAGAGCTTAATCGTCGCTCGCAGACAGCTTCCAAAAACCACAGCACAATCTTCAATAAAACTGTTCCTTTTTCTCTTCAATGCGGCAACATTTTACCCCTTTGCTACTCTAAACACTAATTTACTGTAACTCGTCGACTTGCAATAGATATTATGATTGTTATGATTGATTCTGGCTGCTATAATAAAGTGTTCAGAATGTCTATTCACTCTTAAAGCATCATGAAGTATGTCAGCTGTAAACTGTCCCAATAGCTAATCACACATGCATCCAACTCGTACACATGTCATCAAAGCATGTAAGAAACAATTGTTTAAACACAGCGGACACAAAAACACTTGAAACGATGTGGTGTGAATACCATGCACTTAATGCTTCCTTCGTTGTTCCTCTGTGACATGCTGATATCAACTTAAGCCACTCTAAAAAAAAATATCAGTCTTAATTCACCACACCCCCTTATAACAGTATGTAGAGGGTGAATGCCTAGGCCGGCAGGATTACATTACCGACAGACTATTGTCCATGCAGTCTGCCTGAAAATCAGCTCCATAGGTACACTAAGACCTATGTAGACCCTGGCTTTTTTACTCGGTGGTTGTCTGGAAGTCTGGGGCAGACATTATTAGCCTAATTCCTATCACTCGAAGCTTAACACTTTGATAGATGGACAATAGCCAGCGTCTACTCCATTTTGTGTCCACTGGAGCTCGATCAAAGAAAATGTCAAAAGCAATGACCAGCTCAGGCCACTATTGAACATGCTGTTTGTTGTAGCAGAGAGTGGACATTTTGGTGAAGTCTATTCCGTCCTATTACAGTGACAGTGCTGTGTCCAGATAACTGTGACCAGTGCTGGTATCATCACCATTCTGGACACACTGACCACAGTCCAGCCTCGACTGTACATTACCAACAGACATTAGCCGTTTCGGCCTGACATTAGCTTCTAACAGGGCAGATTTTTTTCTCTGTTGTCCAGCAGCCATTCACCCTGGATCAATCAGTTAAACGCATAAAAAATGTATCAGAATTCCTCATTGATCCTAAACAGAGAGTTTATTTTCTGGCTACTGACTCGAGTTCCTTGGACAAACGGCTTTGTCTGGGTATGAACATTAGGCCCGCTGGTCACTCACATGTCTGAGACTACAGTCCTACGGCCGCTAACCTACCAGACGCTCCACTCACAATACCCTCAGCTTCAATGATTTTTTTTATGCCTGTTTTTTTCCAGCTTGGCAGTTCAATCTCCCCACCGAGCTGATAAAACCCCGGACTATTACAGTAATTATCACATACTAGTTTGATACCAACAATGCACAGCTTTATAGGCCTACACATGTTATCCCCATCAAGCCTCATGAAAAAAGGTTTAATTACTTATCCTAATAAAAAACCATCATAAATACCATTTTCAGCAAATTTCAAACTTGAACACTCAGAGGAAATGAAAATTTCTCAGACATAATCCATAGATATAGGCCTAGCTACCTAAAGTACATGTCCAAGCTGATTTGTTCATTATCGTCCGTTTTATAAAAACAAATAGGCTAGTTGGTTGAGAGAGCACCTTTAATACGACCCCGCTAAGGTTATTTGAGTGACATTAAGGAGTCGGGTTACTCAATAAGACCTGTCAATTTAAATGAAAATCACTTAATTAATTTTGTGGTGATGTTTAAATATGAGTGTAGATTTACATTTGAATTTGAGTTAGTACAGACAAAAACCTAAGATTATATACATGTATGTATACAATGTTACTAAGGTTGAGTCATAACCCACAACATGATCCGTAAATTTAATTCTTAGCAAAAAAACTTAATTCAATTTCAATTAAATTATTTAACTCCAATAACAATTTCAAAACATTATATCTGAAGAAATTGTCAGGGTCATATTTGTATTTCCACCAATCTTCCAGATAAAGCTTTAACAAAAAGCAGAGATTAAAATCTCCAAAATTAAAATATCCCTTACACCTCACATAACATACCTTTACCTCGGACCATATTTGTCAATTGAAAAAATGATATCGCAAAGAAAAAAGAGGTTTTGAGTGAAAGGTCATATAAGCCAGTTAGGGCACGCATGAAAAGTATATGGGACAGTTTTAACAAATGACCTCTTCAATTTTATGTATATTTGCTCACATAGCTTTTTATCACACCACTAAAAACATCCTAGTAATACACTGTCAGCATATATTGACCCCTAAAAAATTGGAAGCTTTTTATAGACAAGAAAAGTACAATATAGGCCAATGAACGTTTATGGGTTAGGTATTTACACTTTAAGAAATAGAAGTATACGACACTCAAGGTCTTTCTACTTGTACAAAGCTGGTTTGAAACTTTACGGTAGAATAAATGAACACAATTGACACATAATGGATTTAAAAATCAAATAGGGATTTATAAAGATTTCCTATGTTTTAACATTACACGGACATCATTTATCACAAGATCGTAGGGTAAAGAGCTAATTGTAGGTTAAGCCTGAAGACTAGGGACGTATGTGTAAGTTGAGAAGTCAGAAATGAACCTCTAGATTATAGGCCATGAGAAAAGAACATATTACGACTTAAATTGACCAGTCGTTAATTTCCCTCATGTATCCGCTTGGATATCGAACCATCAATGTTGGCGAAGTCTATTTTTTTCTCGGCCGTCGCTTCCGAGCCTCATCTTGTTTGATTTGAAATGACATCCATCAAGACTGACCAGTCGTAGAAAACACACCCACTAATTACTGTCTTGGGTATCGTTTGATGAGCTTGGTGCACGGACAGAATTTTGTCTGAACGTACATTGGTCAGATGGGACACATAAAAAACCCTGTCTAAAATAATCAGTATGCACACATTGTATAAAATAAATAAAAGTCTGGTCCCATTTGCCTTTGAGACTCGTTTTTTAATCTCCCCAGAGCTTGTCTTTCCTATACTATAGGGGTATTTGTCTGGTTATTCAGTCACTGTATTCTGCTATTATTTCTAATGACCTTGGTAGAAATACTAAAACACTGCTTGCTGATTTCTGACAAATAATAAGCCCGATTCAGACTTCTCATGTAATATACATTATCTGGATGCTTAGAGCTTTTCCATTCTTCTCAGATGACGGAGATATAATGAGGGCTCTAGCACGTACATTGCTCCTGCCAAATGCTCTAAAACACTGACCCTTTTATAAATGGTCCAAAAACATGCGATCACATACAGATTCTGAAATTTTTAGACTTCTGATATCTTTTAACCAGTGTTATAAACATTGTGGCAATTGTCCATGCCCCAATGATGGCAACAGGACAAAGTTGATTGTGCCAAGAGATGGCTCAGACACTCGTTCTACGGCTACAGTAAATAGTCCAAAAATATGAAATGACAAGAAGTGTATAAAGCAGATTTCAGAAAGTGAGTGTCACTAAACTCTCCTCTAGTTACTGGAAGCAATATGCAAGCTTATTACAAAAACAAGGACTATCATGATAGATTCTAGCCAGGGTTCAATTCTATTTTACAAAAGTAAATACAGAACCAGAACAGATAAAAGAGAAATGTAATGCTCAAAAATCAAATTTCCACACAAACATTTTGAACTTTAATTAAGAAAACAATCGATCAATTTGATGTAGAGGATTTTGATCATTCAATAACAGCCTATCTTTACAATCTAGTTCTTATAAATTCATATAAAACATAATCTTGATATTTACCACAAAAGTAAAATTATCGGATAAAATACCGATATATCTCTGCTTTCTAGTAGAGGGAAATTAATCAATTTTGTTTCAAATCTGTCATCAAAATTTATCTAATTCCAATTTGCTTTTTAATAAAACTTCAAACTACTGATAGAAAGATAGTGTTAATAAGGATATTAAATTATGAAAACATGGCCTGGTTTCCATGGGAACTTCCTTATCCATAATAATGAGTCAAAAGATATCATAACTTTGTGTCCATTTTACAACCTAAATAAAATGTTTAGAAGATTTATTCATTGATAAAATAATTTTACAACATTAAAATATTAATAATCAAAAATAGAGGGGTTCGAAAGAAAAATATAATTTTTGAATTAAATCAGTTGAATTAAAATTGTTGATGCTACTCAAAAATGTTCATAACATCTACAATTGTACTTTCCCAACCAACACTGTATTAGCTTCCAAAATAATTGTGTTTTGATTATTTGAAGACTAATTGTTTCTGGCACAATTCAGTGAAATGCAGTGTATAAACGGCCGTCTTAATCTGCATTAAGCGCTTTCCTGTGGAGCTCAATCTGCCATGATGCGCTGGGTTTCGAGGCGAGGCAAAGCAACCACCGGCCTCAAGAGAGCGTGGAAAATAGCCTCGTAAAAAATGTACCATGGACTGACCCTCCAAGGCTGAATTCTCAAATACATCAAACGGCCATTACTGCCAGGATAATGCTTTCAAAACAATCCATCGGCTTTATTAAGCAGGTACCCGCCACCATTACAAAGAATGGAATATATTCAGGGAAAAGAGAATATAAAATCAACCTGCCTACCACAGATCACTTAGTAGATGTGCCCGTGGAACTCTTAACACAGAATACCAAAGAAATTCATCAAATATGAATGGGACAGAAGTTCAGTTTATACCCATAAACGTTGAATATTGTAATACCATTGCTTTTCTTTTATTCAATTCACAGAAGAAAAAAATCTGTACAATTTGAAAAATGACATTTTTTTATTTAATGCTGCATTTGTTACTCTCTATTCAGTGTTTTCTTTGTTTGTTAGATGAGGTCGTACTTAAGGTTATTTCACTCACATGACAGTGTTCCACCCCAAACAAACAAAACTGCCTTTAGCCAGAGGACCAATGGGTGAAGAAAACCCCCATTGACGCAACCGTCATGCTTAATAAGTTTCTAGTCTAGCTTTTTTTGTTTCAGATTCCATTAAAAATACATACATGTATGTATAGAATTCTTGCCAGATAAATTTCTGTATCTCTTACATATTAAATTCTTAAATCCAAAATTCTACAAAAAACAGTTCTAAATGTAAATAACCAGTTCAAAAGACATAATAGCAGGTATCTGGATATACATGTAGCTATTGTTTTAGTTTGGTAGGATAGTGGATTTAGATGACTAGCATTGAATGGATCAAGTATCAGGTAGCTATTGTTTTAGTTTGGTAGGATAGTGGATTTAGATGACTAGCATTGAATAGATCAAGTATCAGGCAGCATGGCAGATACACTTTGTGTAGAAAACCCTGAGCCCTGAAGACACCAGCTTTGTCCCTCTTATACAGCTTCTCTATATTAAGGGTGTGACACAATAAATCAAACTATTGATTTATTGTCCTGCAACAGTCAACTATAGACAGTTGTTTGGTTATGCAATAATCTGTGGAGAAAGTTCCTAAACTATTGTGGGGCTTGCTCCTCCCTGAAAAACATAGACCATGATAGAGGCCATCTTTCTGTCAATACATTGACAGTGAAAGGGAGTGTTTAAGCTCTGAATAAACCACAGAAAATTAGAATGCGCTCGACCATAACTGTACTTTCAAGGTTATTGACACTTAAATACTGACTTAACAACTCACAGAATTCATTCATATTTTAAATCTGAAAAGTGATAAATTCATGGATGGTGTATGGGCTGATGATGATAACACTGTAACTCATCAACATTTGCCGACTTTTCTATGTTAATAAGACTAACTGATCCAATTCACGGGCAGTTTCAAACGAACCAATCAACATTTGTTCTCTTATTCAAACCCTGACATTCTGGGTCTTGTCTTTACAAGTTCTATCCACTTCAGTGTTGCAATAGTGTGCCGAGCTTGTGTCCTATGAATTACAATTACAATAGAACTGCAATACATCTTGTGGACTCACATGTATTAGTCACATGTTACTAGGGGTAGGGGCAATTGTTAGACGCCACTTGTTTGTTTGATTAGGATTTATGCTGTACTTAAGGTTATTTCACTCATATAACAGTAGGCCAGCCCAATGGACAAGAGCAGTTTTGCATTTCTCTGAAAGCATCAGTGCAACACAAAGCTCCCTCACAAGGTGCCAGTTGTATGTGGTACACATATAACTTATAAACGCCACTTGCGGTAAACTGTTGGAAATTATTCTGACATTAAACATCTCTGTTCATAGGAAGTCATTGTCTATGTGGTGAGCTGACAATCATTTAGGCATTTAACTCATAAACTTTTAGGCATTTGACTAATAAGTGTTTAGGCATTTAACTAATAAGTGTTTAGGCATTTAACTAATATGTGTTTAGGCATTTAACTAATAAGTGTTTAGGCATTTAACTAATAAGTGTTTAGGCATTTAACTAATAAGTGTTTAGGCATTTAACTAATAAGTGTTGAGGCATTTAACTAATAAGTGTTTAGGCATTTAACTAATAAGTGTTGAGGCATTTAACTAATAAGTGTTGAGGCATTTAACTAATAAGAGTTTAGGCATTTAACTAATAATCTTTCATGTGTTCAACTAAAAAGCTTTTAAGCGTTTAGCTGATAGGCCTGTAGGCATTTAGCTAATAAGCTTTTAGGCATTTAGCTCATATGGTTGTAAGCATTTATCTGATAAGCTTTTTGTTGTTTAACCAATGAACATCATTAAGCTCATGTGTGTGCATTACTTATATGTTAAATGAATTAGTTAAATATATGTCTATATTTCCTTAACTTGAGAACAAACAACTACTACTACATGTTCATGTATAAACTTGAAACTCAATAGGAATGTAAGTATGGTACTCAAGAACATTTAGATATATGTTTTGAGAAGATAACAAATGTTGCTTGCCCCCATGAGAATTTGAACCCATGGTCTCTGGTTATCCGGGCTAGCCTCATCAGTATACAGATAAACTTACCAAGAATTCAATTATAATCTTAGTAAATAGATTTAATAACAGTTCCTGCCAATTAGCTGTCAATTTCAAACAAAACGGTACAATAAAGAAAGGGTTATACCACAATTGACGATAATAAAAAATCTTTTATTTCATAGACGAGAGCCGATGAAAAATGAAGTGGAAATCGTGTAGACTGACTTACGGTTTGATGACTAAGGTCATTACAACATGAGAACCATCGGTCTGACTTCCTACGAGGTCTATGCCAAGGCAAAAAGTAGTCTCCCTTCAATGTTCCTCAAATTACCATCAGCAATTTTATCCTCTGGAAAAAAACGTATAGACAAATATAATATATTTTGTTATATACACAAACAATAAAATTAGTAAGTAAGCAAGCAATAAAATAACCAAATAATTGCTAGTAATTCAAAGAACTTGAAATAAAACTTACATTATTTAAAAAAAAAAGACAAAAAAGTATATAATTTTATAAGCTGAAAAAAAAGAAGACGTTGCACGTTGTCTACAAATATTAAAATAATTCACTGCTGTTAGTCATTACCTCTAGGTGTTACGCCGCAAGGTGCAATATGCACTGTACTTGTAAAAAAACTGCAGCAGTGTGTTGAGAACTATTTAGTTATCTGTCTGAGTAACTGAGAAACAGACTTAAGGTTTTCTTTTGAAAAGAGGACTGGTGAATGAATGCAGCTGCTGCGGCCCCATGTGTCGCTGGTTATTGTAGGGATCAATAGTCCCAACACAAGACATCCTTTACTCAAAATAGAGAAAAGAGAACACAACACAACTGAGACACGCCAGTAATTGAATATTTAAATTTTTAAAGGTAAATTTTATTGATATTTGCCTTAACAACTGTTTCTTTAGTTCTCACAAGTAACATTTTGACTTTAGGAGTGCTAAGTTTGTCACCATAGTTTACCATCTGTGTCCGAGTCAACAAATCTGCTGCCATGGAACCTGACAAAAACCCCACCAATATAGCCATTTTTTTATCACTTATTACCATAATTTAATTAACTGTATGTAAATGTGTATAAGCTGTGAATATATACGCTAACACATTTATGTCCAAAAGTGTTCCCATAAAGAGTTGAATCAATAAATGTATACAGGTTTTCATGAAGAGTCTAATATTGTACAACAAATTCCAATAATCTGTATTTGTAATCAACATCCATGAATACTTCTCCATATATTCGCCGTCTAATTTCATCATTTTTTAAATAAACACTATATATGGGTATAAGCAAATAAGAATTATGTGCGAATAGACAAACAAAATAACGGATATTGTTAATAATATATATGATCTATAAAATTAAATAAAGTGTATCAGAAATTTATTGCCAAATATTAATTTTGATGCAATTCATATTTCATAATTCCTACTTCTCTTATTGGCAAAAATTCTGGTCGGCCAATGAACTCAATTTGCATAAACTGGAACAGTAAGGGGGGTAAATATTAGAATTTCCACTGACAAGCTTAACATAATAGAGTAAAGTGACTACTCCAAAGAAGGACGAAAAATTCAT
>JAVFBX010060904.1:0-17063 GCA_034783855.1 Mopalia kennerleyi | reverse complement strand
TGGCCTGAACACACGTGGCGATTACTTCGGCGATTGGTAGAATCGCCGCGATCGGGCGATTATAATCGCCCGTGTGTCCCCCGCATTAATCAAAACCCAGGTTGTTCGATTCGTGTTTTATGCCATTGTTATTTCGTTTAAAACATTGTGGAAACGCCCACTAGCCACAGGGACAGGAATATAAACATATAAAACACCAAGTCCAACAGACATTAAAATACAGTGTGATGGTTAATCATCATTTAATAAGCAAAAATGCAATACTGACTTTTTGATTAACAATTTTTTTGTCTAAAACCGTTGTATCAAAAGAGATATTTGTACAATATATACAATGAACATGCACCAATACGCTCTTCGCAAACATGATTAAGATTCTACACATTGGAATCTATATACGGTATAATACACTTCAGGATGAGGACTAATAATGAATGATACATATGTACAAAGTATAGATACAAGTGAACACAAATTATCGTTGGAACAGTATGACATTGAAGGATATGCGACTTCCGTTATATTAAATACTATAACGATAAAAAGGGGGCATGTATCTTCTTTGATTGGTTGAGACTTGGTTTGATAGCATTTATGTTATATTGCAGCGATGTACACCAACTGTAACACGCCACGATAACGATAATTTCTTCAGTGTTTTATTTAATTAAAAAAAGTTTCTTTCCTCGATTGGCTCAGAACAGTGTAAGAAATACTGCGCTTACGTCAAAGGGTTGTTTGACAGGACATAACACTTTTAAGTTAATTTGGTTTTATCGGTTTACATTGGGTCAAATAAGTGTAAGAAGAGACCTAATGTTTTGGTTCTGAATGCATTTGGAGAGGATTGCATACTTACATTAAATCAAAGCAACAGTTTTATCCGTGTTTAGACTAATGTATTGTGGTACACACCGTTGAAAAGGCTATGACAAATGACTTTCCCCTGGCATGAATAGCAAGTTGATGTTTATGGATAAATTAAAATTTACACTTTTTCGCAAATGATAACTTCGTCATGTCCAGAAAATTTTCTTTTATTAAAAAATGACAGAAATGTTTTGTTTTGATGTTTAATGTCATGGTTATTAATTGCTAACATAAAATTAGGGAGATATGAACATAGTTTAAAATTTGACAGGAATAAAGCTGTGTCAGATGGTGTTTCTATACAGTATGGCAGGTTAGAAATCCTTTTTGAAAATGGTACACGACTGAAAAGCACTAGATGAAACATTCAAATAAATTACAAAATGCAGTTGGCGAATTTAGACCTACACTTGGATATGTTGCTATGAACAAGTCTTTCATTCTATCACTATAACGCTGACTTCTTCATTTGCATTTGGTGACTGTACAGGATCTGTGAACAAAAAAACCCACTTATATTATATAATATATTCTTTTGATAATGGTCAATCGCAAACTCCTGTTGTTAAACTGTTCCTTGCATTATTATGGTGATAAACCGGGAGGAAACCTCGTATAAACATGCTCAGCGATTGCCGGAGCCACATCGTGTGACTCACTCATATTCCTGATGGTCGACAGACGGACTCAATCCCGTGAACGGTAAATTTGGAGTTAGATTAGGAAGCGCACACGATACCACTAAGCCACGGCCGTGCGCCATTATCTCTGATGCAGAATCATTCCTCCAGGCATAATAGGTTGGCAAAACCAAACAGGGGAAAGGATAAAAACAGATTCTAAAATAAACCTGTGGGTTCTATTCCCTTTGAACAAGAGGTCCAAACGAAATAACCTAATACAATATTCTGCAAATGGTTAACCATGTCACTGTTGTTTTTGAAGGGTTTAAGAAATTATTATTACTACAAAATCAAGACAAACTGACAAACAAGACTTGCAAAACATAAAAACACATATAAAAGGTATAAACTTACCCTGCATCGAAGTACTGAGATCTGGTCTCTGCTTTAACCTTTCTACAGCATCTTCTAGTCTTCTTAGTTGTTTACTCGGCTGGATTGGTCCTGAAGGATGTTTGCGTTTAACTCCACCAGATGTTTCAGAGGAATTATCAGACGATGGCACTGGGGCAATTTCTCTGTCAAAATGTCCTGTACCATCATCAGCAGAGTCTCTATCCTTCTGTGGAACAGTTTCGCAAACAATAATAGGACTGTCGCGGGAAGCGTCTGCAAGTTTTCCTTCCTCGGGATCCGCTGTAGTTTTTGCAGCACCATTTATCTTCCCAAACATGTATAAAAGCTTTGTGTAGTGTTCACTGAGGTCATCTAGTTTGACCATCTTATTACACTTGAGCACAGGAACAGGCAAATGGTAGTAATTAATAAATGCCTTCTCTTCGTTTGGCTGACATGCTTTTGTTGGTATTTTAAGAACTTGTTCCAACACATACATGAATTCATTAAGTTTCCATCTTGGAAAATATAGCTTGCACACGGCTTCAACCAATGCATGCTTTCCTGTCAAATTGTCATACTCAAGACATGAGATGCTTCTGCCTTCAAATCTCACGCCACTTACACACTTTGAAAGTTTTAAAACTTCCAGAGATACTGGGGCCGCTTCAGTGTTTGGGACTGATATATGCCCTGATTCAGTCTGCTCTTGTGATACAAGAGCAATAGGGTTCACCAATCCCACTTTATCTGCTCCATTTGAAAAGTCTTGTTCAGCATTATCAGCCTCTTTATTAACTACTGTATCATCAGTTGTCAAAGTAATAGCTTCAGAAAAAGGCACATGTTCACGAGGAATAGGTTGGCGTGGAGCAATTTTGGGATAAACAGTTGTTTTAACATTCACAGCTTTTGAGTTCGATGGTGTTTTACCTACCTTTTGTTGAGCACTAAGGAACGGAGCGAATGGAGGTCGTTGTAATATTTTATTCATATTTGGTATTGTATCATAGTCCAACTGATTAGGGTCAACTATTGGGATAACAAAATGTGTTGCATTATTGGGCGATGAGCTTTGATTTTTTTCCATCCTGGGGGAAGCTTCAGCAGAATTAGGTTGTGTTGGGGCAATATTGTGGTCTGTGGGATTTTGCTGTGGTGGTCTTTCTTGTGGTGGTCTGGGTTGCAGTGGTCTGTTTTGCTGCAAGTTTTTGAGGGATTGTCTTTGTTGCAATATTCTTTGTTGCAATAAGCTGTGTTGCATTGGCCTTTGTTGCAGTGGGCTTGGTTGCAATGGGTTTGCTTGCAATTGGCTTTGTTGCAATGGTCTTTGTTGCAATAAGCTTTGTTGCATTGGCCTTTGTTGCAGTGGGCTTGGTTGCAATGGTTTTGGTTGCAACTGACTTTGTTGCAATGGTCTTGGTTGCGATTGGCTCGGTTGTTGTGGTCTTGGTTGCAATTGGGTTGGTTGCTGTGGTATTTGTTGAATGGGTCTTTGTTGCGAGGGCCTTTGTAGAGGGGGCCTTTGTGGAGGGGGTCGTTGTGGAAGGGGTCTTTGTTGCTGTGTTTGTATTGATGAAGATTGCTGCTGCATCTGATGTGGGATAAATCCTGGACCAAATGGAGACGAGACTGTTGGCACCTGTTGTGTACTTTGAGGTCTTATTAGACCTGGTACCATAGGTGAAACAAAGTTCGGAGAAGAAACAGGAAGACGATTCTGTTGTATTGCCTGCATCATAGAAGGGTGTTGCTGTAAACTGTGTTGTGAGAAACCAACCATCTGCATACCCTGCTGCGGGACAACAGGCATACGGACGATTTGCTGAGAGCCACTTTGAATTTGATTGTTGTAAGATGCGGCACCAGGCATCTGTACACCTTGCTGTGATGGATGAGGAACTATACCAGTCCTAAACATATGGGCACCAAGAGGATGAAGGGGTTGGGAATTTTGATTCAAAGATAATTGGGGTCTTGAGGGCATTACATATCCTGTGGCACTGTTTGCAGTTGATAATGTACAGTTCTGCTGAACTGGTCTCACAGATTCCCTTGGGAAGCCAGAGACATTTTGGGTAGCTCTCATTTGTCGAATAGAAGAAAACTGTTGAGAGCCAGGCATCTGAGGCTGTAGTTGAGGTTGTACATTTGGTCTAGACATTCGTGAGAAAGCATTATTCACAGGGTATTGTCCCACTGGCATTCGGTGTATTTGACCATGTTGTCCAGTTGTGACAAGCTGTTGAGGAGCAGGTGGATGCATCGCCTCCCTGGGCGGTTGGCTAAACATATCATTTTGAGTTGGCAAAGGATGTCCTTGAACAGGTCTCTGTGTAGGCATAGCAAGTGTCCTCATAAGGGATGGTGGGTCCACAGGAGCAGTAGGTAGGTTAGCTTGAGAGTAGGGACTTTGAGCATCCTCCTTTTTTGAATTGTTATACTGAGCATATTTCATTGGGCTTTTCAAGGGTAACTCCATTAAAGTTACTTCATGGTGAAGCTTAACATCTTCAAGTGAAACTAATTTAGTGCTTTTTGAAAACTGAAAGGCTAAACCAGCTGAAGTACACATCGCATTTATCAGGTTATATTCCTCTTCATCCGGACATATACTTTGAACTTCTATATTTGCCAATAGTTTTGCAGCATGACGGATGATTTGCAGAACAACATACTTCTGCAACCCTCTGCGAAAGTAAGGTGTAACTGTATTGTTGACTTGGATCCAACCACTTTTACTTGAAGCTAAAACTGCTGGTGCAGGTAAAGGAACACCGGTTTTTCTCGCATGTAAAACTTCTTGGGGAAAAGTTTTCTTAACAAGGTTATAAAAATCTTCGAACTCTGTTAATTTCACTATGAGGTCTTTGCCTGTAAACTTGTGACGACCATAGTCAAAGTTACAGTGGACACTGTTAATTTCATCTAACAGTTTCATTTCATTTTGTGTTACATAGTAACTGACTAAAGGTTCATGTGTACCCAGCTCTTCAGGAAAAGTATTTGGAAATCGAGCCAGTAATTTCTGTTCAACAATACGAACAGCAACATATTTTTTTTCCTCTCGCAACAGGTAAGGTATGCTGACGCCATCAACTGTTGCCCAACCAAACAAACCACGTATGCTGGATATGTCAATGGATTCCTTGACAAATTCGTCTTCTTTGGGTACAGGTGTTGATGGCTTTACAAGCGATTTCTTTGATGACAATCCTGGGTGAATCGGAACAGGTGAGGAAGCTTGAATCGCTGCCTTTTGGTTTACAGACAGTGCAGGACGCTCCTCTACAAACAGGTCAGATGGTTCATTCTTCACCTCAGCGTTTCCTTAAGAAAGAGAAAAACAACAGCACTGAACTTTTTTTTCAATGATAGGAAATTAACATCCCAAAAAACAGAAATCCTCTAACCTTGTTAAAGGCTTCCCTCCTTATGGGGTTTAAAATCACACTCAACGTCACTTACATGATGATGGATAATCCATTTCACTGTTCCACTCCTTATAACTGTGGAAACCAGGAAGAAACTGGGTAAATCTAGGATTTTTTGGTGTTTAATTAAGATGTCAAAGTTGTCACATGTCGGTAATTGGTGGATTTGTTTGTTTGTTTGATTGGTGTTTAATGTCGTACTCAAGGGTATTTCACTTATATGACGGAAACAAAAATAAAACGTACAAACAGATCAGCTTCCTGTTTCCCTTTAGCTCGGAAAACACCAGGGCAACAGAAAGCTCCTCTTTTCTCGCCTCTTACGATTGACCGAGGAAGCCGAGGGAGTATTCTACAGGACTGGCCAATCCACTCCCCCAAGGGGCCGGTAATTGGTGGCAAACGAGGAACAAACCTCATAAAAACCACACTGTAATCGCTGCAGTTACCAGGCAACTTTTCTTTCATAATTATGTTGAAAAGTATCTAAAAGGCAACTGCATCAATTTATCAAAAAATTCAATTTATAAACCTAAACTTAATCCTATAATGGGATACTTATCAAGAAAACAAAACGTAATTTATAGCAGGATTGTTTGTTTGTTTGATTGGGGTTTAACGTGGTACTCAATGGTATTTCACTTATATGACAATGGATTGTCCATTTAACCATGCTTGGCCTTATTACAGTGGAAAACGGGGAAGAAACCTCGTAAAAACCACCCCCGCGATTGCTGGAGCCACATCGTGTTTCTCACTCATATACCTGAGAGTCGACAGACGGTCTCAATCCTGTGAATGGTACATCAAAGTTGGCTTCAGTAAGCACGCTAGCTAACCACCAAGCAACGGCCGCGGGCCTAATTTATAGCAAGAACATACAAACATGTTTGTTTGAATGATAGGGGTTTAGTGTTGTTCTTAAGGTTATTTCACTCATATGACAGCGTGCCAGCCCAATGGGTGAAGTAATCCACCCTAAACACCACTGCCAACAAACAAAGACGAGACAGCATAAACGCAGGATAATTACAGGCTGCATTATAAAGATATCGCAAACACATCGACTTCCTGTTCCTCATTACTTCTGAGATTACCAGGAATCCCGCTTCAACCACCTGCCACGTTTGTTTGATTTGGGTTCTATGCCATACTCACTGTTGTTTCACTCATTTCCTGACATGAAACACCAGACAAAGGGAACAAAAATCACAACATTACTCCTAATAAACAAATATATGTTGTTTTGTTGGGATTTAATGCAGAACTTAATGTTATTTCACGCACATGATGCATGATTGGTCGGTGTTTTAGGCCCTGCTAAAGGGTATTTCACTTACATGACGGCTGTGTATTCCACCAATAATTGACAAGAGCACAACCAAGATGTGAAGCATTTCCATAATGTTGGAAAGTTCATTTTCCTCCAGTGCTAAGTAAAGACAGCATTGCTACTCTTCGAACAAACTGGCCTTAACCAGGGGGTCACATGATACAAGACAAGAATCTAATACAGGAGATAAGTGATGTTGACAGACTACAGCAGATAGGTTTCAGTTCAGAAGGCACTAGGGAATCAGGAAGCTCCCAAAAGCATAAGACTTACCTGAAGTTGGCTGGTTGGCCATAGCTGGATGATGAAGTACAGGCATTTAACACTGATGTCAAGATTTACCACTCTTTACATCCTATATGGGTAATCTGAAATATAAAAATATTTAGAGATGCTATATTCATACGGTTTACATGAATTTATTCCTTAAAATAAATCAAAAACATAAATAAATCATAAATCATATAAAACCAAAACTATTTGGTCACATCTGCACCAATAACAATGGCATACGATGAGCTATATTCTGGATTTCCAAAAAATATTCCTAAAAAAAATTTGTATTTTTTATTTTTATTCAGACTTGATAATGATTTGTACTTCACACATTAAAATAGTGTTGAATATGAATATTCCATGTTTATTGTTACCTTGATTGATTGATTGATTGATTGATTTGGTAGGGTTTCGTGTAAGATACGCCAGCATTTATAGATGCGGATAAGGTTTAGGCAGAACGCCATACTTAAAGGGGAAGGAAAATAATAAAATCAAGTGAGCCTAAATATATAGTCCATTATCAGCCATTTTGAAAAATGGTGTTCAAAGTTTGTGGATAGCTTTTCTATCATGTAAGGACCAACTGATAACTGATTTTGTAATTTGTGAAAGGTGGACGTTCAGTGGCATATCATTTCCATATCTATATCATTGATTTTTATTAAAAAAATATTAACAATAATCAACACCAAAACAATATTAAAGCATCTTAACAAATTGAAAAAAAAAATTGCAAAATGATTTTGATGAAAACTTATTGAATAATAATTGATGATTGAGTGAGAGAAGTGACAATGCATAAACCGTTCACCATACCGGAGTTGCCAAGCACCTGCCCCAGAATAAAAGTTGACATTTTGTGTTACATGATAAGACTACTGACTTGGTTTTACTTTATAGGACACACAAGATTTATGCTAGAGGAAAGAAGAGAAGAGAACTGAAGATTTTTTTTTCAGGTAGCCAGGTGGACTAGAACTCCTAAATGTCTTTACTGTGGCAGACAAAGATACAAGAGGGATGCCCTAAGCTGACACAAGAGGGATGCCCTAAGCCGACACAATAATAATCCCTTGATTATGATAAGGCTTAGCCTAAATACTGTTTAAAACTACCCAATACTTAAATAATAACCTCCCAATAAGAGAACAAAGACAAAATTGAGCATTTCTTTAAAAACAAAACAAAACATGATATTCTTCATGTAATATGACATGAACACAAAATTTGTTCCAGAAAACGAATAAAGCTGCAACATCCATACCCATTCTCTATATAAGAGCACATGAAATCTGGTCTTATGCAACATTCATTTTCACTTGAGATATAATTTGAAAATACACAATATGTAAATAATTTTTTTTAAATAAGGGAATAAGAAAAAAAAATTCGAATAAGAACAAGTTAAAAAAAGTAGTGACCTTCATTAAAAACTGCATGGAATGTTGAAAAATCAAATTGTTAGAATCAAGATCGTTCTCTGTGCAAGATGACATGAAAATACCCTCATACAACATAACTGCTATACAACAATCACCCTAACTTCTTTCAAACCTAAGGTCAGACTGGCCTTATGGTAGTTTACAATATGTCTAACCTATGCTCACTTTATACTCTATGAGGATTCTATGATGCAAGGCACAGCATTGTTTGTTTGTTTAAGTAAAATCCATTTTGCACATTCAATTAATGTTTTAGGTCAGTTCATCATGTAAATTTTAGTTTTAGGCTTTAAATAAGTGTAAGGTTAGCTATTCGTCTTAAGACCCCTCGTCCACACCTTTTGGACAAACATTTCTTTGTTTAAAACTTCCCAAATATTCATTATCGCCTTGCAAATAGAAATTCCAACCGATCTCCATCTCTGTGGAGAAATACCCAAACTCACAAGATAGCCCAAAAGAAGCTACCATATTGCATGGCCCTAAAATCTAACAAAGAACATTACCCCAATACATAACAATCAAATATAGTGCTTTGTTCTGCTAGAAAAATAATGTTCCTCCGCTGGAATGAAGTAAAAACAGCATTAATTAGCTAAGCACATACCATCCATTTGCACAGGACAAACAATATTTGTATGTTGACACTTTATTCCAATTCAGTATGAGCTTTGTTGCATTTCAGTTTTACAGGTAAATAAAATGTATCATTATATGATGACTGGCCAGCATGAAATATTGTTTGCTTCAAAAACACACTTTTGTTTAACAGGCAACAAAACTTGTAGAAATAGTTCATTTAGTGACCTTTGCTGAATATCCTAATAATTTTACCAAGTTCTTTCAGTATCCTATTACAGACTTAATTTCCAAAACAGGAAGCTTTTTTAAACCTAAAACAGTGCAATAAACCGTTCTCTAAAGACAATCACCAATAAAAACCCTAGCCAATTAATTAAGTTTAAATAAGTTCATTCAAGTGTATTTGTGGAATGTAGGTGTTACTAGTCATTTAAACAGGTTTGGTACTTGAACCGTGTAGTAAAAGCTCAGCTACATTATCTCGCTTAAACCAGTTTGACAAGGCAACTTTAAGAGACATTAAGGTACATGTAAACCAATTTACTTGCCAGATATCTGTGCGAATAAAAACAGCTGTCTAGTTCATGAATCCTTATATACAATAAAATAAAGTTATTTGGATGATCGAATCACAAGGATTCTCTAACCTCAACAGACACCATGCAACGATTTTCTTAATTTTCTGACTTAGCACAGTTTTTGCACAAGACTATGTCTAGATCCAATATCTTTAATCTACCAACTTCCTCTATGTTCGTTTTACCATCCCCTATAATGCATATAGTGCATAAGTATCAGTTCACCTAAGACATTTATCCGGAAAAAAAACTTTATCCAAGATAGGTACTTTCATACCTGATACGGTGCCCTTTATGGGTCACCAAAGTAGAAATGTTTATTATCTGGTAGACACTTTAAACTGTGATTCAGAAAATGTGATAAACCTTGTCACTTGTAAGAAGTGACAAAAACAAAATGTTGATGAAACCCAAAAATCCCCTTAGGATTAGAGCTAAGAATCATTTGAGTGCCATTAGGTTGCAAATCATATCAACAATAGCTGAAAGATTCTCTTCTCTTTCTATTAAAGATCATTTTGAAATCATGCCAATTGAAAAAAACACCAATTCTTCCCTCTGAAGAGGAAACCAAAGAGAAATGTTAAGCGAGAAAGCTTATCGGATGAAAACTCATTAATCATTGCATCAACTGTGTTTCAATAGGGATCCAGGTGAAGGGTCTTGAAAAGACTTTGGCATTTTAATATGATCCAATTAGAACACCGTCTCCTTATCAAATCCTCTGTCACAAAGACCAATAATAGTAAAAACAAGATAAACCACAATCTGAAGAACTAATAGTTAAGGCTAAACTTCCCTCTGGACCAGAGAACTTATAACTCTCATTCTCTAAAGATTGGTTATTTTATATTTTAGGACATACCAGTTTGCCAGACCAGACTTTTCCCTTACTTGTACAGAATGATGCCTGTAGGTTATCCATAACAACTCGAGGTTAAGAACTTTTAAGAAAATTGTCTTTGTAAGTTATCAAGAACTGAAGATGCTTCATTGATTGTAATTAATTAACATCCCTGGGCTAGTGTGATTAATTTTTAGAAAACTATGAAAATCTTAAACCGTGTTAAGGACTCATAGCAAAAGAATGACAGAATAAAAATCAATCATTGTTTTGAATGCTTTTGTATAGTGCAAAACCCAACTGTTTTTAAATGAACAGAAACAGCAATACAAGTATATGGTTAACTAACCTCGCTCCCCTTTCACATAGAGCAAAGTGCCAAAAATAACATGATCAGGAGTTGTGAATATATCTTCCGACAATTACACTGAACACAGCACGAGTACCATTGGTGGCATGGCCTTTTGTTATGTGTGAGCCCATTTATCACAACTGTCTTCTCCTGGTTACGGTTGAACTGTTTTTGGTCAAAACACTGTTTTTTTTTATTGTTCTTATTTACACCTGGCACTCCGAATATTAACATAAAATTGTGTTGAGGTTCAGTAAAAAGACTTTTGTACAAATGATCCAATCAAAGCGGAGTCCTAGTGTTTGTGTACACGAAGCAGACACCAACATACCTGAATAGTACACTTAACAGGACTCACATGCATATTTGACTGATTAAAGTTCGGTTGGTGTTTAATGTCGTACTCAAGGGTATTTCACTTATATGACGACTGACTGTCCACTTCACACTGTTTCTTGCCTCATAATGGTGGAAACCCGAGAATACTGTATCAAATTTTTAAGGAAACCAACACTTGCATAACTGGCAACAAACATACAAAAATCTTTTAAAAATCCTCAATGGCTTCCTTATGCAGTATTTCTGTGCTAATAACAAAGCACCTTCTGGGTGCCCCTAAGCTCTGACAAATTCATGTCGATTTCACTTATACAGTATTTCTATATTAACAACAATTCTCCTTCTTTGTGCCCCCTATTTCAAATGTAAATATCCACACTAGTGCAACCCTAAAATGGAAAATTTGTCGACAAGTGAATATAAAGACATAAAATTATACATAAACAATAGTGTAAAATAAGTCGAATAGACATCGATCCAACCTTTAATCCTTCGCTCATCTGCTGACGGGGGATAAACAACTTCTTAAAAACTTTACATTATGACATCAGAAGTTCAATGCAATTACACAAAAAATATAGAAACTCTTACAATTACTTGAAAAATTAACTGAGCATAAACCCTTAAACTCTAATGTGACAGTTGTAATGCCAGAACTATGGCTGAACACATATTTAAAAAATAGCCGGTTTCGCGCAAAATTACATTTATTACAGAGCACATAACACATGAATTCAGATAGAGATACACCAATTAATATTCCATTATTCAAAACATATTATACGCATAATACTGCCTGTATATATAGCTTACTAAACTAGTTTGACTGGTTTAAAAAGTAGAGTAATAATAGTACACCTTCAGGGGAAATTAAGTTTACTTATGACATGAATCGCCTAAGTCATACATCTTTTAAATTATTAAACTCGCCTATCTCACATACATGTACACTGATTGACTATCTATGGTGCCTTGCTCAAGGCTATTTCACTTATATGACAATCCTGTATTCTAACAGTTAAAAGCAACAATAACACTTTAAACACAATAAAATTGAAAGTGGTTTACTCAGTTGGTAAAAAAAATAATGTTCCACCAGTGCTAACTGAACACAGCAGGCCCGAACATATTACTTTAAGAGTCTTATAATGTATGTTGATGACCATCGAGAAAGTACTTGCAATAGTATAAATGTTAACTTTTCGAGATACAGCTGTTAAAAAAGGTACAAGTTTCCAATGTCACATGATTGTTATTATATTTGTTTGTTTGCTTGATTGGGGTTTAACGTCGTATTCAAGGGTATTTTCACTTATATGATGATGGGATTGTCCACTTCACTCTGCTACTTGCCTTATGACAAGGGAAAACTGAGAAACCCTTGAAAAAACTACCCCCGTGATTCCCGGAGCCACATCATTTGACTCACTCATAACCTTTATGGTCAACAGACGAACTCGATCCGGTGAAAAGTAAATTGAAGTAGGATTAGTAAGCGCACACGCTACCCCTTAGCCATGGTAGCAGGTCAGATTATTATTATAAGTACACATATTGGCCAATTTAACATATGAACTAAAGATAAGCATTATGAATAAATTATAGTTGCTCATTAAATCGAATATGGCTGGCAAGTCACAGGACATGTATTGCTCAACTGTGATTCACTTCAAACAACGTTTGTGAGGGAGTATATTTTATTTGTAATAAGCGACAAGCAACAAGAAACACCAAAATTTCTCGCACCTATGAAAAAACATAAGGTTATTAACAAAACAGTTCCTAATCAAGATAACAAACACATTTCCTGATTTAAAAATAAGTCACACAAGACATGAATAAACTACATGTATATTAGCATATTAGAAATGTAAATATTTTGCATGTGTAGAAAGACTGAAGGAGAAGTTTTGCTAACATCTGAAATTGTCTGAATCAGTGCAGGTATGATGATTTAATCCTTCATATCTGATGATCTGAAATAGCAACTTATTCACCTATATACATATCGTATAAATAATATCATTGTACGCTTATAAGTCTGGTTACAAAAACATGTACAAAGTTCTAATATATACTTTATATATACTCCCCACTCCTGGCTGTCTGAACCCTTGACAAACAATACACCCTAGCCAATGGAAAGAGTAGTGAGGGTTATAAACCAAGCTGTTCCAAAATACACAGCTGGATTTCCGTCTTAAACCTCAGACAGAATGCAATAAAAATAACCTGCTCTGGCCAAAGGGCTTTCAGGCAGATATCAATCAAACTTGCCTAGCAACCCTTAGCAACAGGCTCCTCCCACTTATGTTAAGCACAATGACCTACATACACTCACTCACATTTTTTCATTACTGTATAAACAAGACATTGATAACATATATACCAATGATTAGGTAGTGATGCACTTTAAGCTATCCTGTAAATATATGTTCACTAAAAATGTCAATATCAGAAATATTCCTTACCCTGGTATATATCAGACAGACACATCCTTTAACAGTCTACTTACACATTACAAGGGACAAGGTGCAATTGGCAGAGTTGGGAACTGTGTGGTAAAGTGGGCAGGGCCAGCATTAAAGATTTCTTGGCTGTCTGCCAAAACCAATATAAGAGGCCCTTGTAACACAGCTAAACCCTGGTTGCTAAGCAACAAAGTGTGATATCTCTGCAGGCTGTCAGTCACACATGACAAAGGTGGTCTTATGTTCAAATTGAATACTGCCAGACTGGGGCTATTTTTAACCATCCAAAGTTTGACCTACTTCCACAGCAGCCAATAAGAGCACAGAACTCTTGTTAATCTATTTCACTATTGGGGACCCTGGAATGTCAAGGGAGTTCATCCCAGGAGCAGCCACCAGTCTTGTTTCCATGGCAACTATTGACAATTTGTCATATTGATTTCCATTTTATTCTTTATGTCATTGTCAAGACCAGAGGACAGGTGGCCTCAGACATTGGACACTGCTCAACCAATAGCCTTTTAATGGCTCCTTTTAAATAATTTCCCCATGTTAGAACAACCAATGAAATTTGACTATAATGAATTAATAAATGAAAAGCCCATCCATGGACAATATGATTTAAGTAAACTAAGGCTGAACATTTCCTTATATAGAACTACTTTGAAAAGCTTAATAAAAGTTTTAAGTTTGCCATACATATCAATAGATCTGTAGGTTCGTTATCATAATAAATCAGTCTCTGTCACGGAATTCCATGCTTGAGTAATCATGTAGATAAAATCATTCAAGCAGATACACCAGGTAATGAATCATTTGCATATTATATGTTCATTTATAAAACAAAAGTGCAATTAGATTTTGTAATAAAGGACCATTGAGAGACTAATTTGAAACATGAGAATATTTCTAGCTGTTTACCTCATTTCTTTGATTAATCAGCCAAACATTAATGAATATTGTGGGAATATCATTGAAGAGAAACGTCAGATTCTACAATTCCCCCCCCCTCTTCTATCCATCAAAAAAAAAAAATAGGATCGGCTGTCCATTGGCATTTAGTTCCAAGAGCAGCAGGAAGCTCACTCCACCCACTAAAAGGTTGACTCATGATTGATTGATTGGTGTTTTACGCTGTGCTCAATGGCATTTCACTTATATGACGGTGGTGTATTCCAATAATACTTGACACTGGAAAAACTATAATAGGTGGAGTGTTTTCGTACTGTTGGAAAGTGATTCTTCCTCCGATGCTAAGTAAAGACAGTATTGCAAGTCTTCAATAAACCGTCTTTAGCCAGGAAGAGAGGAGTTATATTACTCTCCTCAAATGGCACCATATTGACATAACACATTTGATCTAGTCATCACCAGTCATGGGAAATTTCTGAGCAATTTTAATATATTTTACAACAGTTCTAGACATGCACCCTGTGACAAACCTAAACAATGGCCAATATTGAAGTGAATGTTATTTACCCACTGTTATTTAAACTTTACATGTGCATGTCATGAAGTTCTGTTATTTAAGTTTCTTTTTTTCAAACCCTTTATGCAGCTGGAAGATTAATTTGAAAAAATATTTTCATAACCTAATCACGCCAACAGTGTAAATCTGCCTGCTACAATATCTATGCTATAGCTTTACTTTATTTATAATACTTCTTTATGTAAGCTTCAACAGAGAACACAGGTATTGTACCTTGTCTACATTCACACAGTTTCTCAATGAAACAGGCTTCTCTTTATTTGTTTCTTGATTTGTCTACAGTGAAGAATTTGCTGAGCAAAGCTAAAGGTATAAAGGACATGAAGTGGAAAATCTTTAGACCTTGTTTGTATTTGGGTCAGTTGAACTATTGCTGAATTCTTTGTGTTTTCCTTGTACACAAAACACAAAATAATCACTGTTCTAACCAGCCTATGATAAACAACTACCCACAGATTTGGAGCAATGCCAAGTTAAATTTTAAATAGAGCCTCAATAAAGCAGTCTCACGCTCCCAGCATTCCTTATATCATGGTGCTGAAACTGGAGACAGGAGGATCTAGTTCTAAGAATTATTTCCAGTAACTCCTGTCATTTATATCTTCCTGTTTTATGTAGATTCTCCTTGGATTCTTAATTTATGTATACAAGAAGAATATGCTTTTGTCATATTTATTATGAAATCTTTTGAGTAGATTTAATAATTGCTACATATTATCAGATGCAAAACATAAGATAAACTTTTTGGACGTCCGTTTTCATTTTTCTAAATTTGGGTAAAATTAAATTGTTTAAGTAATTATGACAATGCTATATGTTCGTTATCAACAACTTGTTTGCCACAATAATGTCATCTTCCTATTGCAAGGGTCAAAATGTGTAAGACGAGACATCCACATTACTACCCTTGCTGTTATTCAAGGAAAAAACTTAATTGGACTATTGTAGAAACAAGCAGCCAATCAGAAAGTCATTTACACATCAAAGTCTACAACAAAGAAGCACGGCACCACTGTCAATTAACATGTCTGTGATGATGTCAGGATCGCCTCGTTAATGGGACTAAGATCGTGCATGTATATTACATGTATAGCCTACTTGTCATTCTGTGTTTAGACTGCCTCTTTCTTATTGCAAGAAAGCCCCAATCTGATTGGGTGGGGTAAAAATAAGTCATCAGAAAGTAGCTTTTGTAGACTCTAGTTAACTCATCTATGGATGCTAGGTTATAAAGGAAGAGAGGCTTAATGCAACGATCATCTTTTCTGGCTTGCCTCACAAAGGTGCAATAAAGTAGACAATCATCAGCTGTCTTCATTATACAATGTACATGTATATTCACCTCATCTATATGTTCTTTAAAACAAATTACAATGTCATTCAAAAATTATTTCAATATAACTGTATAGTCTTACTGATAAATCATATTTCTCCTCTTCCAGCTTAAAAGACTGTTGCTGGCTATAAATGCCAGAATTCTAAATTGATGATATTTTCAGCAATGTCAAAGTTACAAACAGATACAACGGTGAATCATCTTGGCACCAGAAAATATCATAGACAAAACTTCAATATTTTCAAATTGCTCCTTCATTTAAATGATATACCTCAACTGATAAATTTTACATTCAGTTTTTTCCTGTTTGTCTAAGTTGTCTTGATATACATGTATTGTGTTAAAGGTCAAAAATATTTTTAAAAATGAGTAAATATAGGGAAATTTCACATTTTTATAACTACTAGTATATCTGAAAAACGAATGGAGATATTGAAAATCTAAATGAAAATGAAATGTGCACAAAATCGGTTCTGTAGGTATAATAACAGCAGAGGAGTAGGCATTTTCCCGGAGTAGGGTTCACTGAAAAATGAAAGCAGAAAAAACAGGTAAAATGTATTTCTGATCTATTGATCTATTGTACGACAGGTTTACCTCTTTCGTGATTAATTCTTTGAAGTAATTGAATCTTTTTTTTTATGAATTTGTTTAGAATATCGAATGAACCCATTTATGTATGTTTCGCAGAGAAT
>JAVFBX010060793.1:0-17063 GCA_034783855.1 Mopalia kennerleyi | reverse complement strand
CCCCCCCCGAGAAAAGGAAGTTGGACACTTTAACACAGTGATAAGGAATGAAGGTGCAGAGTAGCTTTTAAAATCGTCTCGATGTTTTATAGTTGATAATGGCCAGTTTGTATGATATATGCTTACACCTCTATTAGTTCTTTGCGGCAAGGTAATAGCTCTGTTAAAAGGGGTTGAAGCTTACCATGTGTTTCGGCTTAGAGGATCAGGACACGTGGTGCTGTAAGTTTACCTAGACACGCTGGATGCCAGCTAGTGAGTGAGCCATCAAGATTTATTTGATCCGATTTGCAAGCAAGTTTGTATCCACATAAGCATCAAATTGGAAACAAGCAAACAAATATCAGTTATATCGCTTCAAATATCTCGCACAACAGATAAAAGGAACAGTTATTGTCTTAAAATTCCTGAAACTTTGACCACAATGTATCCTTCTGTAGTCTTTAGCGTTTAAAATCAGCTTATACTTTGCCTCAGTTGTTTTGGGTTTTTTTTTTCTTCCCCCAACTTCCTACCAAAATTATTTTGTTATGACAATCATTGTATCGGGCACAAGAAGACGTAAATGATGTATTCTTCAGATGTATTCTAAGGAATACCGGTAATCTATATATGTTCTTTTACATAAGACGAAAACTCCAACGGGCCAGGAGATGGAATGTTGTGATCAATCCTAGGTTGCCAGACGTCGTACAGACTATGTGAATTTAGACTCAATGATTTGGGTGGATATAATGGTTATAAACTTACAACTCCAATAAAAGATACACATGGATACATGGTGGTATAAATCAGTGGGAATAATGCTATAATGGTTATAATCCAGTTTATTAAATAATATGAACAATGAAGTTGCACAATAATTCTTTATTTTGTACACATGGTGATTTCATTGTATACCACGCATGTGTTGTGGTCGGCTTGGTCGAGGAACGTACAAATTGAGGTTACTTTCTAACGCACACTATCCGAGCGTTAGTCATTATCCGCTTCGGACATTTCCGACATAATATCTGTTAATATGAACCTTTTTATTTGGGCGACAAAAAATTGACAGAAAATGTTACTTGCTTGTGTAGGGATATATAGGCGTACTACTTGGAACAATACTTAGCTGTATAGTAAAAAAATACACGTGATAAGCAACTATAGTTTATGCAGAATGGTTCTCAGCTATCTACACTATATGTCCGTATGTAGTTGTATAGGATAATTTAAAACGAGTTGAGTAGCTAACAGGGTGTGTATAATTAAACTGTTAAGTAGTTGTATTAAAGCCTCTCTTAACCCATCGATGTCGGCAAAATGGTGATTTAATTCCTACACTGTTGTCAAAGGAGAGATAACCACAATAGGCTTCTATACAAGGAGAGATAAACGCTGTAAACTTCCATACAATGAACTATAGCCGCTATAGGCTTCCATACTATGCAACAACGTGAATAAAAAACAGTATTGTGTTTTTCCTGGTAGTCACAGTTTGGAAGGCTGGAAGTAGGACCAATCTCTACAGTGAAGTGGTATGAGTCACATGTTACTCTGCTCTTATAGGAACTGTGTTAGTCACTGTGAAGAAAACAAACTGAGCCTGTCTAATATTTACTTATTGTTTATAACAGGCTGATTGTGTTACTGGTATCTGTAGAGGTTTGCTATTTTCTAACACGATTATGTAACCCCTTCAAAAGAAACAGAAAGCTGCTTCGGGTACTTCGTTTATATAGCTTCTTAAGCATTTTGTATAAACAGAGAGATACCCACAGAAGACCGCTCGCACAAATGTTTAAAGCCAAGTCAGTAATGATTCCGAACAGCGTCGTGGCTCAGTCAGTAGTGCATGGCACCGCCAACCAACTAATCAACCATCCATCCAGCCGGCCAGCAAGTCAAAATAAAAAACACACAAACAAATATCTATTACGAACTGCATAAGCAATATCCATAATTATTTAAAGCGATGCCGCTTTCTGCAATAAAATTCATACAGGTAAACGGGCATCATTTCGTGTCTTGATTTATGCTCTCTAACTTTGTAATCGAGCTAATCCATTTTATATTTGGAACTTAAGCATTGGGTGTATCTCAAACTACAGTCAAATTCATCCATACGGCCATGTCTTGCTACTTTTATCACTAAACTTAAGAGTTCCACAAATGTTGACCAATCAAATATCTTTCTAGGTACCTACGTCACGAGACCTATAAAGCCGATTGTTTTTAGTAGGGCGTGTTATTCATCCGTAACACACAAACATGTTGGTCGCGTGACGTCATGGACAGAATTGACCACGCCCAAAATGTCAGCCGCCAGTGGTCGTTGGTCAGTATATATCTGCAACCCTCAAGTTATTTTATAAAATAAAGAAACGATTAGTCGGTGCCTTCGAAACCTTCGTTTATTTAATGGTAACCTTTCAAGGGATATAGGGGTATTGCAGACGGGAGCTTCGCTTAAAGCGGAGCCGAAACAAAGAACAGCGATTCTAAATTTAATAGTATCAGAAGTCTGTTGACTAGATGTATGAAAACCCGTATACGACATTGTTTCTATCGCCCTTGTTACAAGATATAACAAAAGATAGGGAGATGTCGGCTGTAAAATGTAAGCATTCTCTTCACAGAATCGTGTGCATTGCGCCATTTGGTATCCACCCAGTGCCATAATAGTTTACTCCTCGTGTATTTATACAGCTGTCATTTGCCTGGCTACAACCACACAAGTTACGCCGTTTTGGCGAATATCGCTACATTAAAATGGTTAACTGTAAATAATCTCGGTCGATGAGTGGTTCATTGTTGATGGCAATCACGAAAAGAGACTCGCATGGATTTACTTTCATCATATGAATGAGACCTCAGCTTAGTTCTCGTACGCCATGTCAGACCATGGCGCAGTCATTTCCTTCAATATCTGCATTCAGTTGAACAGGCTCATTTTGGACTCACTGCCGGGAGTTTCATACTTCTAGTTTATGGACTTCTGATAGTATTATGGAAGCTACTTAATCTGTAGCTATCATCGGAGAGACAATTGAGCGGCTACCATCGGAGAGATAAATGCGCGGCTACCATCGGAGAGACAAGTGACCGACTACCATCAGAGAGACAAATACGCGGCTTCCATCGGAGAGACCAATGATCGGCTACCTTCGGAGAGAGTAATGCGCGGCTACCATCGGAGAGACAAGTGACCGGCTACCATCGGAGAGACAAATGCGCGGCTACCATCGGAGAGACAAGTGACCGGCTACCATCGGAGACACATGAGCAGCTACCATCGGAGAGACAGATGACCGGCTACCATCAGAGAGACAAATGCGCAGCGGAGGTTTCCGGGCAATAAAAGCACTCTAGCTACAATATATATAGGTATAGACTACCCCGATTTCGATCTTACAACCAGGTTTTAAACAGTTCCACGTTATATTTTGTCTGATGGATTTAGATCTGCTATCACACTGTAGATAGCAACATTTCAGGAAAGGTCACTAACACTTAGTAATCTTCTACATTTTATTACCAAGTTTTTGTTTATTGTTCTAGATACTAGATACCAAACACGCGACCAACCAAAACTATCCAAATTTGGGGAATCTCTGTGAGAAGGTATGCCTACCTAAGAGAAACTCAAGTGTTTTCTTTGTTTGATTGGAAGTTAACACCGTAAATAAGTTTATTTTCCTTAAATTGCAGGTTGACGAATGGTTTTTATCAGTTAGTTTGAGCATTTTAAACTTTGTACTGAATTTCTAAAGGTTTATATACCACACTTGAGTCTGTGGAATATATGCAACAACTCACTGTAGCCACAATGGTATGTGTCAAAATTACATTTGAGCACAATTCGCAGCCCTGCACACAAAAAACCAACCAGATGCACAATACATTCTATTTTTATTTTCTATCCACGTCTCCAGCTGTCATGGAACTTGCTTCGAGATAAGACTTTCAAGAACTTTGTTGTTGATCAACATTTTACCAATACTGAATATACATTAGAGATAACCCGTGTGCAATGTTTACCATTGTATAAACTATTCTGATCTGATATGACAGTAGTTCAAAACAGTTTGGTATTGCTCTCCGGATCAAATGTACTTCAGTGGGTATCCTTGCTATATTCCCAGCTTTGGATGAATTGTGGGGCCTCTAGTTGTCCTAAATTTGACGCCAGGGAAATTTATTCTTTACATGTACGTAACTCGTGCATGTTGAGCCGCACTTCACCAGTTATCAGTGACCTCTAGTTAACCTCTTCAGGCCATCTTGTTTCTAGTCAGTTTATTTTTAAAAATATATGAATGAAAGAATTTTATATCGACGCCGTATTTTGGTTTATTTTCAAATGAAACTCAGAAAAGAACTTTATATCGCATGGCTAAGTATTTTGTTTTACTATCAACCCATTGTCAGAAAAGACCAAATTAACAATGACTAAGTATTTCTGTTCATTTTCTGAGGGCTTGATCGATTAAATTCCTTTTCTTTGCACACCTACACGGTATTAGATAAGATCATTAGTACTTGGTTGTCTCATTTATCTAAAACCTCTTCAAATCTTTGGTTTCGCTGCTGATCATCAATTTTATCGAAAGTCATAATTCAATATATTGACTTAAAACTAGACCGTTGCGAGTAATACCAATATTTATGCTTGTTGTCATGGCACAGAGGAGCATAACAAATAAATATGTTCCGTGGTAATATGTTGTGGTTTGGATCTATTTCAAAGTTCAATTGCACTTGAGGAATTCATCTGTTAAACGCTTTTTGGGTACATATGTTAAAGGGAACGCTGTAATCATCTATGCATGGATCGGCGACCACTTCAACCAAGCACATCGCTCTCTCTGTTGACTAGTAGGCGTTAATGTAACCGACCGGAAATACATTTGCTGAAAGTAGACAATGCCTCGATACTCGAAAAAGATGAGGTAAATAGGCAATATACCCACGTCACCAATAAAAAATATATTTCCATCAGAATCGGGAGGAGTTTGTAGACTTACCCTTCCTGACATGTTAACCATTGGGACAGTAGTTGTTATAACGGGAATCGGAGGACACGGTGATTTAATTGGATGTTTGTGAAATAACTTTTTCAGAATCCTAGCGAAGTTAGTCAACAAACCAACACCAGATAAGGCTAAATGAAAGTTTTAATTGGATATTAACAAGTTTCCACCTGCTGCATGTACATGAGCCTCTGTAGCTCAGTCGGTTAGAGCACTTGCCCTGCTCGCCAGAACCGTTCTGGAGTGAGCCTCTGTAACGCAAAAGGTTAGAGCACTGGGCCTGCTCGCCCGAGACCCGTTCTGCAGTGAGCCTATATAGCTCAGACGGTTAGAGCGCTGGCCCTGCTCGCCCGAGACCCATTCTGCAGTGAGCTTCTGTAGTTCAGACGGTTAGAGCGCATACCCTGCTGGCCGGAGACATGTTCTGCAGTGAGTCTCTATGGTTCAGACGGTTAGAGCACTGACCAGGATCGCTAGAGACCCGTTCTGCCGTGAGCCTCTGTGGCTCAGACGGTTAGAGCGCTGACTCGGATTGCCAAACCCGTTATGCCCTGAGTCTCCGTTGCTCAGTGGATTAGATGGCTGACACTGTTCGCCAGAGACCCGTTCTGTCGTGAGCCTCTGTAGTGAGCCTATGTAGATCAGGCGGCTAGAGCACTGGTCCTGCTAGCCCGAGACCCGTTCTGCAGTGAGCCTCTGAAGCTCAGACGGTTAGTGCACTGGTCCTGCTAGCCCGAGACCCGTTCTGCAGTGAGCCTCTGAAGCTCAGACGGTTAGTGCACTGGTCATGCTAGACCGAGACCCGTTCTGTAGTGAGCCTCTGAAGCTCAGTCGGTTAGAGCACTGGTCATGCTAGACCGAGGCCCGTTCTGCAGTGAGCCTCTGAAGCTCAGTCGGTTAGAGCACTGGTCATGCTAGCCCGAGACCCGTTCTGCAGTGAGCCTCTGAAGCTCAGTCGGTTAGAGCACTGGTCATGCTAGACCGAGACCCGTTCTGCAGTGAGCCTCTGAAGCTCAGTCGGTTAGAGCACTGGTCCTGCTAGCCTGAGACCCTTTCTGCAGTGAGCCTCTGTAGCTCAGTCGGTTAGAGCGCTGACCCTGCTGGCCCGAGACCCGTTCTGCAGTGAGCCTCTGTCGCCCAGACGGTTAGAGAGCTCGCCCTGCTGGCCCGAGACCCGTTCTGCTTTGAGCCTCTGTAGCTCAGTCAGTTAGAGCGCTGACCCTGCTGGCCCGAGAGCCGTTCTGCAGTGAGCCTCTGTAGCTCAGACGGCTGGCACTGTTAGCCAGAGACCCTATTTTGAATCCCAGTGGAGGCAAGCCAAATTTTCTTTCTCTACATTAAAAATATATCTTGTGTTTTTCCGCCAAAGATCCCAGGTTCGACACAAGGAGGAAGCATGAACATTTATTTCCATTTAAAAACGTATATGTAAAGTTCTGACAATATCACATTATAAACAATGATGACTATTTCTTTCGCTCTATAAGTGTTTACTAGAGCAAGGGATGATTCATTGTTTTGAATTCATTGATATCCCTGTGCCAGTGTGTTTCATTTTTAGACATTGGTTTTAGTGTGGAGAAATTTACATCTCAAGTCTTCATTTTCTTTGTCTTTATGTATTTTTTTCATCAATGCAATGTAGAGATATTTTCAAGTCTTCGAACTGTGTCTATCAATTCAGCAGCATTTGCTGAATATAAGTCTCTATTGCTTTCTCTAAAGATGTATATATATGTTACCAATAACAAGTAGACCTCAAGATCGAACTTATCTTTGAGAGTTTGTCCAGAACGTTCGACTACATTATCCATCGTTTTTGATTGGTCGATATCAAAATATCAGTGACCATGTCTGAAAATAATAAAAGGTTAAATATACGGGATAAACAATAACTTACTGTGTTTTGTGGAAGATTGGCGATCTTAGGATCTGTGCCGAGTTTTCCTTCTTCAGTTTGAGTTATAACGATACTGGATATAGACCGTTGACTGGGTTTCTTACTAACGTTATTATCTCCCTTGTCGTTAAGCACGGACTGGATGTCGAAAGATGGTGGCCGCGCTTGGGGTCCGTTAGCCTCTCTGGTGCCCAGAGGAGTTGGAGTTAGGCTGTCCGGGAAAGCGTCCAATGCTTCCATGGCGAGATCAGGTGACCCCAATCCAGACAAACCATCTGAGAGGTCGTCAAAATCGCCCGCTCCTCGCGTTTCATCCGGAATAGATAACAATTCATCCTCACCTGAATCGGACAAATCAACGTCCGATCCATTGGCCTCTTGTCTTTCCAGTTCATGCCTATTTGCACTAAGATCGCGCTTCCGAGCGCTCTTAGGTCGATTTCGTGACGTGTGGGGTAACGTTAATGACTTTGATTGTCGTAAAGCATTAATATTAGCTTTTGTGGTAATACGTTCACATTTAGCAGACGCTACTCGATTCGGGCGTACGACTTCGCCCGAAGACACAGGTGAATTCCTAATTTCAGTTTCCTTAACCTCTCCAATGGCAGCCAAATTACCGGAGTCAGACACAGCGGGGCGGAGAGGTGGCAGGTTATCGTAGTCTCTGTATGTGAATTCCTTATTACTGTGTTTTGCCAGTTTTGAAGAGTTGTTACTGGTGCTGCTGTGTTTGGAATTCACATCACTCCTGTTGCCATTATCTAAACTCGGATTCTGCAGACTGGTCTGGCTTGAGCTGCTGGAATGGTGTTGATGAACAGCTCCAGTGGCTTTCCTCCCCATGTGCCAAGAGTCACAAGATTCCGAGCCAAGTAAGCTGGTATCGCTTAGGTTTAGACCAGAGTTCTGATTGATCAGGTAGCCATCCATGTACCCAGCGCCTTCTATGCCATCCTGCGACTTATATGCACTGTATCTGGACGACGACCCATCCAACTCCAGACCGTCTCCCCAAATCTCCATCTTTCCTAGGCTTCCGGGAAGGTTGTCATAAACAGAGAGGTTACAGCCTTCGTCTTTTCGCCTGTTATTCGCCTGTCGCCTGTCAACCTGTTCTTTGGTTTCGGGAACAGCAGTGTCGTTTCTGGGTTTAGCGGTATTCACATGATATGATGAATTATTGTTCGTTTGTTGTATCCACTTGGTTTCACTGTCTGTCAGAGGGGGTCCTTGATTATTGACCCGGAGGCCTGTCCCCTGAGGAACCCCGGGGGCCCTGGTATTATTTAGGGGCACATTTCCATCCAGAGGACGATCTGGCCGCCTCTCTGTACTGTTTATAACTTGAACAGACTTACTGCCTGAACAAAGACTCGATGTGGCACCCATACTGGATAGCCTTACAACTTTTTCTCAGAACTAGACTTTATTTCAGCAGTAATGCCCTTCATTTGGATCGTCAAAACTTATCTATGATTTCCTGAATAAGCAACTCTTGTCTTAATCGAATGGAAGGTTTAGAGTATAGCTGTTCTTGTTAAATCAGTCACAGATCGTGAGGTAGTTTGTTCATTGGCGATATATTTTGATGGTAAAGTTGACTGAAATTACGTACTTTAGAATTCGTTATTAGCTTCTAGAATGCACCAAAACAACGGAAGAAAAGCCATACGATAATCACTATTACATGTTTAGAGACTATCAGATAGATCAGAGCGACTGTTGACTGTTCTTGTGTGCCAACTATTTGTTTAGGTTGCCAAGACACGGTTGTTTTCAAGGGATTTCATGGTTAGGTTACTTGTACTGTTGTTGTTATTAGGGTCATTTCTAGATGGGCAATGTCTTGGCATGGAGTCCAGAAGTGCAGAAGTATGGACATAATTAGCGAACCAATTTATCTGGAGGTCTGTCTGTTTGGAATGCCAGCTCCCCTCGTTCTGACAGCTTACCGTCTCTCGAACACCTGTAAAAAAACAATATCTTACTTAGGGTAGGTAATTACACCAACATCAGCACTAATAGTAGCAAATATAATTAAATCCCAAGATCTTACATACGGTGGACTAAGGGAACATTAGAACTTCAACAAAAAATTCCATGGTTTATAATTTCATTTTTAACGGGTCAATTAATACTAATTTTCTGAAGATGAAAGTATCTTCACTTGGTTGGATGTTTTCACGTACTTAAAGCATAACCCGTCAAAAGCCCATCCCGTTACAGCACCTTGTCATGTTATCTCTGGGATGTTAGTCTTGTCATATTATTTCTGGGATGTCAGTTTTGTCATATTATCTCTGGGTTGTAAGTCTTGCCATCTTATCTCTGGGATGCTAGTCTGTTCATATTATCTCAGGGATGCTAGTCTTGTCATCTTATCTCTGGGATGTTAGTCTTGTCATATTATCTCTGAAATGTAAGTCTTGTCACGTTTAATATGGGATGTTAGTCTTGTCATGTTTTATCTGGGATGTTAGTCTTGTCATATTTTATCTTGGGTGTTTTCTCATCTTATCTCTGGAATGTTAGTCTTGTCATATTAAACTGGGATGTTAGTCTTGTCATATTATCTCTGGGATGTTAGCCTTGTAATACATACATTACATACATACATTTAAAGGGATAAATTGATTTATTGGTGTTCTACACCGTGCTTAAGGGTATTTCAAGTATACGACGGCGGTATATTCCAACAATAGTTGGCCCTAGCACAACCAAGATGTGAAGCGTTTCCATAATGTGAGAAAGTCAATTTTCCTACAGTGTTAAGTAAAGTCTGCATTGCTACTCTTCAAACAAACTGCGCTTAACCAGAGAGCTAAGTGATAGGAGATGGAATTTGTCTTTGGGGGAGGGGGGGGCAAGGAAAACATTTATGGATTATCCTTAACAGGTAACAAAACATTCCGGAAACTTCAAGGAAAATTGCAAATAAAATGCGTTATGGAATTGTTTCCTTAACTCTTTTAAGGTTTTTTTTTTTAGTGAAGGTAGAAATGTAATTACCATGACGGACAGTACTCAAAACAAGGTGCTGCCATGACATGTACGTTCAACGTAAGCTAACATCGCTCCCTTTTGAAAACGAAACCATGGAACAATTTTCACAAAATGTCGCACGACAAAAAGAATTGCAGGATAAAATTATGTCATCTTAAACTCTAAGCATAAACTCCTCGTCGATATGTTAATGTCGTGCGTGATTTTGTGAAATTGTCCCTGGTGAATTCCATGATGAGATAACGGCAGAGTAAGGTCTACATAAACATCTATCTTCTTTTCAGAATAACAAGACAAGATCTCAATCTAATTAGACAAGATCTTAAAGTTCTCCCTCCACGAAAAGGATAAACAGATAGCTGTGTGGAAGCTTAAGGCTATGATACCATGACTTACACGGAGTGTTTTTTGTAGCGTTTACAAACCGTTCATTAACCGTATTTTCGTTATGTTTGGATAACACTTCTCAACGAGAAGCGTTCAATGAAAACAGAATTTACAGTTGGTGTAGTTTTAATTTAGACTATAGATCCACGAACACAATGGATTGTGATGAACTTTACATACAAACCAACAGACTGTTAGATTTTTTTTATCAACTTTGCATAGCCTGAACGAGTGGAAGCTATGTATATGTAGATATATATTTATCGAATTTCAATGTTAATTCTGGACGTATAGGTGGCACTTTGTTTATCATATTGTTTCGTATCAGATTCGCTAAACGTATAATTAGTTCATAATTCTAGATAACGTCTCTCTTTCCTCCAGTTTCTTTGTGTCGTTTAGATGCCAAGAAGCAACATATCTAGGGCAACAACACATGGGGAAGGTGAGACGTCATTTAGAACTAATTAGCTCCATAAGTAGTATTGCTGTTACATGTTTTTCTCGCATAAGAATCTCAGAGCTTCTGTTGTACCGTCAAGCTATCCTATGTGGAAATCGTCAAGCTAGATTTGTTTGCAGGGCATAAAATTAGTTCTCCATGTGTTCTGTTTTGGCTTGTTTTTCTACAATGTTACCTAGAAAGCAGTATCAGAAATACACCTGACAAGAAGCGAAACACCTGGTAAGCTTTTGGTGTAGAGTTTCTTTGGCTGACTTACTTAATGACGTCATACAACAGAAAGCACCTGTCGACATGAAAACTAATTTATATACTCCAAGACAGGGGTACATGTAAACACAGTACGAATTGGGGGATTTCACGTGACGAGTTGGCACCTAATTCCGCTCATTCTGAACATGTTAAACCCCGAAAGATATGGGTCTTCGTGTTGAGTAGTTTATGAAGCAAAGCGTTAACCTAAGATAACTACAGACTGTTTTAGAGTATGTAAACAAGGGTTGATTAAAGATACCATAACAGTGACAAATTTGAGCTGCACACGTTAGGCAACTGAGATGGAATAATATGTATCACCCTGCAGATAATTCTCAAATAATCAGTATATAGTTCTGTGCAATACCATTTTAACACCTTTAACTTTATTATGAATTTATAATGTATAAAGAAAATTAAATACTCTTTTTAAAGAGGAAAGCGATTTTTAAAGGATCCGCGAAAGTGATAACTAAATCTGTTAAAACAATGTCAAATTGTCACATGAAAGGGTGACTATAGATAATATGTACACCAGGGTAAAATAACACAGAATAATCGGCAAAACTTTTTGACAGTTATTATTTTGTGACGCTACATGTACTTTGGTTTAAGTGTGTGGTGTTTTAAGTGTGTCTTCAGTCCTTGTTTTATAAGGCTCTTATTTCAAACAAAAACTCTTGTTTTAAGTAGTAATTTAAATACAAGTTAACCTTTTTGATCTGGCGCTCATGACTCCCGGTCAGAGCTTATCCTGTTCTAACTAACACAACTTAAACAAGAAACGGGACACAAAGTTTGAAGTCGTTACCAAACTAATAAACATTAACCCAAATTTACACAAAGTTTGAAGTCGTTACCAAACTAATAAACATTAACCCAAATTTACACACAGTTTGAAGTCGTTACCAAACTAATAAACGTTAACCAAATTGAAACAAAGTTTGAAGTCGTTACCAAACTAATAAACGTTAACATTGACACAAAGTTTGAAGTCGTCAACAAACTAATAAACGTTAACACAAATCGTATAATAATCAAGTGAGAAGTAACAACACAGCCCAGCTTGGCCATCTGCTTTCCAGTCTAGCTACGTTGCAACGAACAGGTACATTCTCATTCTCTTTTTGTACTTTTAAGTTAACCAGTCAAATTATCAGAATTTTATGAAGTGGTAACAGCAATTCGCCCTGAAAGAAGGCACATTTGCCAATACATTCCTGAGATAGTTGAATCTGCGAACAGCATCCCAGCTTTGTGTCTGTTATGTCATCAAAACAAAGCAACATAAACTTCCAATCATTACACCATGTTCTAAGTATATTTAATCGTGAACCTTTAGTGGATAACAAACTATCAAGCGTTCAACCAAAGTTTACGATAACCGACTGAAAAGGGACGTATAACATGAAGCACACTTATAAATAAAAAAAATCGGGTATACCCCCCACTCCCTCAACATCCACCCAACCCCCACCCCACCTGCAACGCCCATCCAAAAACTATACGCATATTACAAAGAAACGAAATGGTAAGCTTACGTGCTGAGGCATAGAGAGGCCTAAAGTTTTTCCACGGACACGTTACCCATATGAACTAATGGAGCCGTCACTCGATCCCTATTGTGTACTGGTCTACAGGCTAACGTTGATGGAAGTATTACACCCCTGAAGATGGGGGTGTTGAGGCAGCGGAGCAAACTTTAACCTAACACCTAGAAAATAGAGCTCTTTCCTGGCCGTGGATGAAGTGGCTATTCTTAAGGTCGACTCGAGTAAACGCTTCCCGAATAAGAAGCCAATTGCCCGATTCAGAAGTTACAGGGCTGGTTGATGAAAGCAAGTGAATTCAGTAGACAGGAGTAAAGAACTTTCAGAATGGGATAAGACGAGCTACAGCCATGGGACCCGGACGAATAGTTGTAGTTTAGATTTTCATGGAGCATGCAATACAAATTTTATCATTCGCGCCAAAACTTTTCATTGAGCTGCCTTAAGAATTTAATTTGCAATACGAATATTTATTCGGACGAATAGGGATCTATATCAATAGGAGAAGAAAAAAACAGAAGAAAATGAACGAGTAGGTTTCATGAGCTACGTCCATGGGATCCGGATGAATATGGATCTATACCAATAGGCCAAGGAAAAACAGAAGAAGATTTCATAAACAGTCGTGGGATCCAGGCGAACAGGGATCTTTATAAATAGGATAAGAAAAACAAAAGAAGAACGAGTAGGTTTATGAACTACAACCAAGAAAAAAACAGAAGAAGGGATCGGTTTCATAAACTACAGCCATGGGAGCCGACCGCATAGGATAAAGAAACAGAAGAAGAACAACAATGGGTAGGTTTTATGAATTAGAGTCGTGGGATCCAAACGAATAGAGATCTATACCAATAGGATAAGAAAAAACCCAAAGAAGAACGAGTAGGTTTCATGAACTACAGCCCTGGTATCCGGACGAGTAGGGATCTATATCAATAGGACGATGAAAAACAGAAGAAGGAGAACGAGCAGCTTTAATGATCTACAGCCATGAATTCCGGGCAAAAGGGGATCTATAACAATAGGGGGGAGGGGGGTAAGAATAAGAAGGGGTAGGTTTCATGAACTATACAGTCATGGGATCTGGGCGAATAGGGATATATATCAATAAGACAAGGAAGAACAGAAGAAGAACGAGTGGGTTTCATGGGCTACAGCCTTGAAATCCCGGCAATAAAGATCTATATCAATAGCAGAAGAAAAAACAGAAGAAGAAGGAGGGGTAGGTTTCAAGAGCTACAGCCATGGTATCTGGACGATTAACCTAACTATGATGATACATATGCCGATTGATATAACTTGGACATCTAACGATCCTCCGATTAATAGATGATATAATATTAGTATATTAGCAATAGTATTGTTGATATTAATTCAACTCAGGTTCAATTTCTACATGTATAATAACATGAATGTGTGCGGTATACGTCATATGACAGAATACTTTATGCAAAATAGTAGGAATGGCATTAAGTATATAGATAAACGAAATTAATACGATGCAGAACGAGAAAATTAAAATGGAATCGCTTTCAGAAAACAAAGTGTCCTAATAACAGAAAGAATTGTAATTCCTTGGGCAGAAAAGGATCTTCCAGAACTAGAAGATAACAGATCTAGTCGGCCTCTCAGGGGTATGAAGAGAAACAGCTGGCGAATAACACTGATAGTCCTGACTGATATGCCCACAGAGAGGTGGCTAGATTCCCTAAATAACCTCCTCCAACTCGCCACTCTAACAACATCATAGTCACTGTCAGGTTATTAACATCAAGCTCTAATCTGACAACCCACGCCAGCACTCTTTATGATCAACTCGTTTTTACCCCCTTCTGGCCAACTCATAACTCACACAAGAAAGTCTTTAACATTATGTACGCATACCTGTTGAACAACCTCCAGTAAAATATATTCATCTGGTAAAATATACGATTTTTAGGGAAGTAAAAAAATTCATCACAGCGGTGCGTGCAAATTTCAATCCTTGCAGAGGGTCGAGGGGGGGGGGGGGGCTTCCTGTTGTCCTGGGGATCTCAGAGTTAAGGGGCAACATGAACTTAATCTGTGTTGTGAATTTGTGATGTCTTTGTATAACGTCCTGGGATTTTTCAAGTATTTGTCCTGTCTTGTCTTTGTCTGTTGCCAGTGACGTCAAGGGTGGTTTCCTTCACTCATTGGACGGGCAAACCGTCATGTGAGTGGGATAACCTGAAGCAAGGCGTTAAACCCCAACCAAACAAACAAATAAACAAACAAACAATATAATCTAAGAAAATCAAACCAGTCCCCGATCCATCCAGACTTGTTGTCTCTTACTTAATGACAAATCATCTCCCGATAATTCACGAATCATCTCAAGGTAATTCACGAATCATCTCACGGTAATTCACGAATCATCTCACGGTAAATAACGAATCATCTCACGGTAATTCACGAATCATCTCACAGTTATTCACTAATCATCTCACGGTAATTCACGAATCATCTCACGGTATTTCACGAATTATCTCACGGTTACTCACGAATTATCTCAAGGTAATTCACTAATCATCTAATGGTAATTAACAAATCATCTCACGGTAATTCACGAATCATCTCCCGGTAATTCATGAATCATCTCAGGGTACTTCACGAATCGTTCAAACCTCGCGTGGTTCTCGTTGTTACCCTATCGTCACACGCCCCATCGCTATAGATGTAGGACTATGCACCAAACTCGGGCATTCTGTTCACCGGAAGCCTATACTAACCGGCGCACGCACATCATACACACAATGAAGTAAACATTGAGAATTTCCTTTGGTTCGTGTACCGGCCTTACAAACTGTAAGACAATATTAACACTGACATCGTTAGTACGAGAACGAAACAATGGGCGCGAACCTTTTGACTATGTCGCTGTGGTTTAGCAATATTAAGAAAACAGATATTACATGGAACACGCGCCACTATATCCTAAAACTACGCAAATTCAGTTTAGGTGTACATTTAGTTCTGAACCCCAAATGGCTGGCAACTGTGAATTCTCTACAGACAACGGATTAGGTCATCGGTTGATTTGAAGAAATTGTTGTGGTAATGGTGACGATCGTTTGACGTGCAAGATGATGACGCAGTACAACCGAGGACTTCCCAGTGGCAATTCACAGCAACAAACCTTAGGCATACCTTGAGGGGACAACATTCTAAGCCCATTAACAATGACGCTTAATAGGTCAGAATATTATGTATGTATATATTGAAATATATAGAAGCTTACATAATCAGGATTACAATTATGAAAATTTGGTCAAGATCGAGTGATAAATTTGAAACTTATTGCCAAGTGAGTTATAGTCGATAGATAGGTATAAATACAGTTCATGAAACGATTTCTTTGGATTTCTCTGTCTGTACTACTGAAGGAAACCGTTTCAATCTTTTGTCTAACATTTTTTAAAATTCAGTCAGAATTTTAAGTATACGAGGCATCAGGAGATTCCCCGTGTTTGCTGTGTTTTGATTGGTCGAATGCAATATATTTTAACTACCTTAATCTCCACGTTACCAAGAAGGGAAATTCCCTTAAGTCACAATAGCAGATGACATCGTGACGATGAACCATTATCTATATATTCCTCAAATATTTATATTCCTTGAAAAGAGCCTAAATGTTATATTTGTTAATATCGGACTGATGTTTAGTGTATTGCCACCCTGTCACATTACTTCATTATATTCATAATAACATCGTCCATATGTATTCGATCAGATTGGTCAAAGCAATAAAGATGCATTCGTTTGGAACAACGATGTGGCGAATGATTTTACAGTGACAGCATGTAGTTTAGTTGTGAAGGTAGCATTAAGCGGTCCATTGTATGAGCAATCGATATAGTCCTTATTCTAAGGGTCGACTTGATGCAATCTACACTAGCGGTCGTGTTAAACAATACCTTATCAATTGTGTGAGCCACCCAGAATACAAATAAAACACCGGTAATGTTATTGATGGATTTTTGTTTGTGTTTCGATCGAGGTTGAGTTTTTAAAAAAAAGCAATACAGAACTACATATAAAATCCGCAAGTCATTTGATGAATCTAATATTGAATGGAAAACGGTCCATGCTAAAGACTATATGTTTTTTCTGCGCTTGGACTCGAAACTGAAAATATAGAAAGTGTACTATAAGAAAAGTCACTTATGTTATGACGGTGCAAGTAAAGTCACTTATGTAAGAGGGGTGTCAGCATCAGCATTATGGCAGATGTTAATCACGAAAGCCACTGACCTACGTACAACACAAACTTTTGATATACCTTTCTTAATCCTTGCAAAATAGCGCCTTTACATACCGCGTTTAACCAACATAACCCATTTATCCTATACACCAAATTTATACTATTTACCCCGTTCATCCTACATGCCACGTTCATCCTACATGCCACGTTCATCCTACATGCCACGTTCATCCTACATGCCACGTTCATCCTACATGCCACGTTC
>JAVFBX010060682.1:0-13369 GCA_034783855.1 Mopalia kennerleyi | reverse complement strand
TTCTCTCGCCTTCCTTAGTTTCCAGTAGCAGTGTATGTCTAGTATCAACGGCAGAGCATTTTTCCATCAACTCGGTACTCGGAGAGGAATGGATGAAACCCGGAAATAAATAAAATCCTGTAGGTAGCTCTCAACCTCAAAATTCCTTTTTTAGAGGAAATTATCTTGTCGATACTTCCTCGTTGGTATTTAATTTTATGAAACCATTTTGTTCAGCCGGGATGCTCAGTTATTCACTATACGTTATACACCTGCCTGAACATACAAAGATCATGATTTAAAACTTCTATTTATTTGCTTCATTTAAATTTATTTTTCTCTATGTACGTCACCAACTTTTATCCTAGCCTAATTCTACAGGTAGCTCATCTGACCTGCACAATACGGTTCTAAATTATAATAGACCTTAATATTTAAAAAATCTTCTTTAATCAGACTAAATAGTTAAACAAGTTCTAGTTAAATGACGTATAGTTACTTTTGTAATTTTGTAAACTAAATACGCTACTGTCAAATTACTGCGAAGGGCCCTGTGCTTACCTATTCATTTAATTTTAAAACTTCCGCGATTCTGTATGAACTCTTATTATAAATGAATATACTTTAGATTTATTTTATTATTCAACGGGATGGGAGTTCGTGACAAGTGTATTATTATTATCAGGGAAACTGATTCGCAATTCATTTCCTTTTCTCATTTAGCAGCAGTAAGGTATAATATGACTTTGCTTTTGGCACATAAATCAAACAACGAAATCAATTTCTCTCCAACCAGTCACCCCGATATAATACCAAATACGATTGACATTTAATACACACAATATTGCTGTCAAAGTTAAGTGATCGTTTGTCACGTGAGCTGTCTAATAAAATGTTTGTTACATTTGCGAAAAACCAATTATAATAGTCTTCAATTGTGTGTCGTCCCTTCGTGGAGTGACGGTCAGAATTGTGTTCACACAGGCTGGCAGAAATATGGTTAATTACAACGAGGTTTATTAATAAGACTGTTTCTACGGACAGTGCAGAAAAATGTAACTATCACAAGATATGATAATGTGACACCGATATAAACACTCCCCATATAGTGTGAATTTGATCTTATACGTAGTCCTAAAGCACTACATGATGTAGTACGACGAGAAAACAGCTAGCACGAGAAGGTTAGTTTCGCAGTTGTATTTAGCACCGGTAGCCTCCCCTGGGTGATCCTGTACCTGCAAAAAGTCTACTCTGTTAACGGCACAGGGCTAAATGATTTTGCGGCCGTAGCGGTATAACACCAACGTGTTTGCTCTTGTAGATGTACAGCCCCAGATAGTCTGTTCACGTACAGCCCTAGATAGTCGTTTCACGTACAGCACTAGCAAATTTAGACAAAGCTTGTACTCAGAGTTTTAAGACAACACGAAGTCGATATATGAAGAAACAGAGATTCAACTTCTGCAGAGATTTTTTTTACTTTAAAAACAAGTGAATTTGCAAAAGGGGGATTTCGCCCATTACCATTTGCCTTGATTTTATAAATAATTGCAAACCCACTGATTCCTAATAAAATCACTTATCTTGGTAAACATTTAAATAAAAGTAAAATGTGTTGTTCGCTGTTGATTCAGCTCTACTTGAGGCGAAGAAAAAAAAATCACAATTTATTCCGTAGAAATTGCATATTAAACTGCGGTGAAATCGTGAGTTTAGGATGGTTGAGGTTTATCAGAATTCGAGGACAGTAGAACTCAATCTGTCTAATCTGTCTTGCCGACTCAATGTATAAGCTATACGTTATACTACATTTACAGGTTAAGAAAAGCTATTGGATGAGTTTGGCTATATTGAAAAGACTCAATGATGCCCTAATCAGACTGATCTGGCAGTCCGCTTTAACACTATACGTAAATGAAAATTACTCGGATGTTTGTGATAGTTCTATCGAGTATGTCAAGCACTTTGTACATAGGGAAATTCAAATCCTCATTCATGGGTTTGAATTTGTGTTGTTATCATAAGTATCTACTAATAATTAAGCCACTGAGATTATTTTCAGATTTCGTTATTAGTCGAAATGCAAGTTGTTGTTGTTGTTGTTTGTCTTTTTTATCCCTCACCAACTCTGGTTCAGATTGAATCAATACTGTTTATTTTGCACACACACTGGTATTGGCTGTTTCTTCTCCGTCTATGGGTTCAACTTTACCATTGTTAACGCTAGGTGTCACAGATTTGCATACTGTTATAGACATGTATGTATATATTAGTTTATTGTGTATTTGTGTAACAGTGTATCCCTAACAAATCATTTTGTTTTTATAGATGTTTCTGTTATTGATGTATGTGTTATTTCCTATTGTATACATACTCCTCAAGGGTTGCTTATTCTATAGGTGTGTTTTCTGATATAAATTTTGAACGACATTTAAATAATTGTATAATTTGTACAATTATGTTTTCTGATATTTTAATTTAGAAAAGAAATTGTCGTTAGTACGTCACAGTTAAGGAATTCGGCGAATATAATCAATCAATTTCTTGAACAAATGGCGTTGATAAAATATTGAATTCAACAAGGTAGAGTTGTTTGTCGACTTAAGCTGGAATTCTACAAATACAAAATTGCAGGAATGAGTATACATAACTATGGGCGAATCACATTTTTCGGCATTCTTAGTCTTACCAGATAGATATCGTATCAAAACAGTGTGACCTTTCCATTTGGAATACAAAATATAAAGCACGGATTCATTTGAGTTAATCTGAATAAAAAAAGGAACATGAAGTTTCTGGGTAGATTAACATATTTATTTAAAAAACATAAATAGTCACGAAAATACTTAATAAGAAGTTATGAATATAATTAAGTTATAGAAATTGAAAATTTTAGATATTTTTATTTTTGTTTGACAAATCTCGTCTTGGTTTGTTCTTTGATAAACATTTGACACACATCTGTATCTTTGGGGAAATTTGAACAAGAACACAGAAATAAGGAAGGGGGTCACGAATTAATAGAGACAAAGGTCACCTCCGGAATTCAAACTTCAGTAGAAATAATTAGCGTGCACATTAACGACCATAACTTGATCAATAACCCTTCACTTTCAATCTGATATTTCATTAATGACCCATCGTGTACATTGTCATATTTTATTGGTCTACATGTGTTTCAACTCATGCCTCTGGCAACGTTCAGTGTGTTTCAAACTAAGTCACACTAACCTGAGTTAGCATTAGAGGAATATTAGTTTTCAAACGACAGAATAAAACTCTTAGCATTTAATGGTAGTATTAATATGTATTCATGCCTTTGCAATACGTTGCCAATTGGCATGGCATGAAACACGAATTAACTAAAGGATTATTCACATTAACTAGAGATGTCTAAATCAGGTAGAAATGTTTGTATCAAATATAAAAACTTGATAGGCCTACTCATTGTAGGGTACCAGGGACGAAAATCAGTTAGTATATCTTACTAGTGTTACATAATGAGAAGACAAGTCCGGTCTTTGGAAGACTTGTATATATGTCTGGTTACCTATCGGGAACCTCTAGCTGTCTTAAAACGACATGACCAAAACTTGGAAAGGATTAATCCCGATACGCAGATAGATCCAAACACAAAGTCGTGCTATAGACGAGGAAACCTGTGAAGTACCGAGAGGTTCAAATACGATTATATTATCTATAGCTCCTTTGGGACTGGACATAAAATAGTTTTCGAGGCCAATTTAATTCCCTAAATACAAGTAGTCCTTTTGGGAGCAACCGATTACATGCCAAGCCGATGCAAGAGACACTGCTGGCCTTTTAGTACCTGTGCTCTGTAAAAGTATAACAGAGTTAACGTTAAATCGGAACTAATTCAGTTAGAGTTTTTCTCCAAAATCCCTGTAGTTCTACCGAGACTATCTGTGGCAGTGTGACTATAAACGGCCATTAAAATGTAATATAATACTTCGATTAATTCGCTTTCGTCTGAAAAACTAACGGGATAAAATGTTTTATGGTTTAAAACAGGTCCACCTTAACCTAGTTATCTTTGCAATTGATATATTACTGTTCCCATCTATCGACCGAGTAAGTTCCATCTTAAAGGGAAAAGACAGCTGTTTATTGCATATTTTCAAAGACAACCATCTGTATTGCACTTGCAATCGGATTAGCATAGTCGTTAATTAGTTAATTTCAAAAGCGGAACTGACGGCATTATTCGAAAACAGGATAGGTATATTATCTAGTCGTACCTGTCCCCTATTGTCTGCACTGGGGGATGCTTTCATATCAAGCCGAAAGTGAGGGTTCCGTCCCCAAGCGAAACAACAAAAACAAACAACCGCTTGTACATGTCAACCTGGTACTAAAAACCGGATTTTATAAAACTGCCTGTCAGCTGAAAATATTCTACACGTATTTGTAAATGAAAGAGCTATTTTGATATGTATACAACAGATGACCAAGCTTGTGTATACGCTGTGTTGTTACATACGCTTCACATTACAATGGACAGCATTGGTATTTTCTGACGCCAACTTCAGTATCTGACTTTACATGAAGCGGCAAACAAGTTACTGGTGTATCAGGCTGTGGTCAATTATATGGTGGAAACCCATCGGTTCTAAAATATCAACATATGTTAAAAGTAATGTGAACAATCCCAAATTAAATGTTTTTTAAAATCTACCTAACTAACTGCAGGAAGTTAACTGTCTTTAATAAAATTAGCAACATTATGAAATAATAAACGTTAGTTATATACGTTAATCACTTTCTGATTTCGTTGTAGATTTCTTTCCTAACGCATGTTGTAGTAACGGATGCATATGTTAAATATATACGCATGACAGGACAACCACATATAATTCAAATATTACGTAGGAGATGCGGAGTTATACAACGCCCTGGAACGTTGCAGCTACGACTGGCGGTTTTGCCAAGCTGTTAAGTTGTAAATGGTGCTTTATTTTCCATAGGAAGGTAATTTGGCTTACTGGATACTGCATGTTCCCCAGTTTTTATGTGAGTCAGATTGTTATGTTGTGTAACTTTAGGTTTACTGGCGCATCAGTTTAACTATATAGCCAGCAGATTAAATTTCCTGCTTAATAGACTGGTGGTAAAACAATCAAGATGTGTGGAGATCTATACAAGCTACATGTATGCACGGTGCTTTAAACCAAGGTAAAATTTGCGTCGTTTAAAAAAAATTTGAGATATAATATCCGCCCATATTTTCGTTAGAAGTGTGTGGAACTAGGCAGACAGTTTAACGGAACATCATATCTGAATACATCACATCAGACCGTACTGGTTGCCCAGAAAGTCTGGGCCGGTGCCGATAAACGTTTTGCACAAGCGTTCATACTTGAATATAACGTTCATCGCCAAATAACATGGACTGTCAGTCAAGTCGTGAGCGGAGCTAACTGGATATTGCATGCTTGTTACCCAGTTTTTATGTGTGTCAGAGTGTTATGTTATGTAACTTAAGGTTTACTGGTGCATGAGTTGAACTATATAGCCAGCAGAAATGAATTTCCTGCTTAATAGACTGGTGGTAAAACAAGCAAGATGTGTGGAGATATGCACGGTGCTTAAAAGCAAGGTTAAATTTGCTTTGTTAAAAAAAAACTTATGAAATATTATATCCGCCCATATTTTCGTTAGAAGGTATGTGGAACTAGGCAGACAGTTTACAAGAACATCATATCTGAATATATTACATCAGATATGAGACCGTACTGGTTGCACATGGTTAGATATATTAAGCTTTTAGAATGATCTTATTCCATCTGCAGTATAATGGCAAATGCAACGTGCCAAATACCCCTGTTAGCACGGTTTAACAAATCTATGGTCAGAAACTGGTGCTCTTAACACCAGATTAAATTGTTAACACCGGGTTACAGATAGACCTATAACATGACGTGACGTCATCTAATTGTAAAATAAATTTAATAGCGCTTTGGGCAACCGAGCCCAGAAGATTGACTTGCTTTTTTTTTATTGGGGCTGGTTTTCCCTTTCATGCATCATGTCAACTCAATGGATGAAGGATCTGAGAACAGCTCTCTGTCGATCACGAGACACAAACAGGCTTCCAACAGAGACTGTTCGTATGTTCTGCGAGAACCAGGGCGACTGGTGATACCCCGAAAAAAGACTACGCCGTAATCAAAAACCGTTGTGGCGTAGGTGAACAACAGTGATTTCGATATTGTTTTGCATAATATTTAAGACAGAAACGAAGTCCTCATTTTTGTTATTTCGATGTTGATTTGAATCAACACAGGAAAATCACGGTTTAGGAAAATCTGACGTATTTTTTCATGATTAGCTATTAGTCAGATAAGTATATACACCAGAGATGTAACTTTATTCTAATATACATAAGAGAAATGTTATTTACTATCAAACACCTGTAAGAACGGATAGTGTGAGGCCTGAATGATACAAGATAATTGTACGGAGTTTGACACGATATAGTAGGGGCTACGATAGCAGCACTGTGTGCTTAGATTTAAAGCTCTGTGAAAAAGGCGTCATGATTTTTTGAATAGATGCTGTTGATTGAAATGGACGACGCAGCCCATCTCAAAACCAACTGAGCGCTATACATTTCACTTTCTATATAGTTACCAAAGACGTGGAGGGCTGTGGCCTGACAAAGATATTAATGGCCTATCTTATGTTAAATCAAGATTCATCGTCGCCACTCGCATCAAAGACAAAGCAGGACAATGATACCACCTCGGAGTACAGAAACCACGCATAATGTCATCACTAACACTCAATCCTGTCATTAACACTCTAACCTGTCAGCACTCAATCCCGTCATCAACACTCAATCCCGTCATCAACACTCAATCCCGTCATCAACATTCGATCCCGTCATCAACACTCAATCCCTTCATCAACACTCAATCCCGTCATCAACACTCAATCCCATCATCAACATTCGATCCCGTCATCAACACTCAATCCCGTCATCAACACTCAATCCTGTCATCAACACTCAATCGCGTCATCAACACTCAATCCCGTCATCAACACTCAATCCCTTCATCAACACTTAATCCTGTCATCAACACTAAATCCAGTCATCAACACTCAATATCGTCATCAACACTCACTCCTGACAACATTTCTCTTAAGAATCGACATAAACACATTGCTATCAGAGCGATTTATCCATATAGACATCCATATTTCAGTTTTCTATAAAAGCGATTATTATCGATATCATTATGTATTAGACAATATCTACAAACCATTTTTCATGTGTAAAATTCGCAGGTTGAACAATTAATATCGATAATTGAACTATTCGCATCAACAATTTTTTATTGATAGCTATAATTCGACTGATTTATAAATAGCAGTAGATTGACTACCGATGTCCATAATTTTACCGAAAAATAGCTGATTCCCACTTACTTTGATATCGACTTGCTTATTGATATCGACAGTTTCCCCCACATAATCGATATCTACGAATCCGATTAAAACGTTAATTAAGTCCCCCATACAAAGCAAATGTCTCTGTACTGTGTGCTTTCATCCCATCATATATTTTAGCTACAGCCGGTTATTCAGCCGGGGACTCGCACGAACCTCTGACCGTCGGTTCAAATATGACACACAAATGCTGATCATAATCAAGGTCATCTTGTAAGTGTCATTGTAATCCTGTAGGGTTTAATGTCAATGGTCACTTGGTAAATTCGTATCCCTCCTAACTGTGCGAAAGACAGCATCTAAAAACATAAACACAGCGATGTGTAAGCTTACATCACATGTACCCGTGGTTATGATCCTAAACCAACGACAGATATATATAGTGTAAAAATCACAATGGAAGGTTTTGTGGTTATAATTAGACTGTTATTCAGTCTGAAAGTAGACTCTCTGCCCTTGGGCAGCCTTAGGCCTGCTTTGAATTCTACTGACATGTAGATAAAACACAGTGCGGTATGATTAATGCTACTGCTATAAAAGATAGCCGCGAATAGCAAACCATGTTTATACAGCTCAATTTCGAGGATGATCAATTTGTGATATTTTATTAAAGCAAGAGCCGCACTGCATAGCTTATCACTGCAGGCTAACAGTCATGGAACGGAAACGGGTTCTCTAATGTGGTCTTGTTTATCTTAGAATGATCGATAGTCTGGGTCGGAAAAGGAGAACTATGTTGACTGATGTTACCTACATATCAGCAGGAGTTGAGTTGTGATGGTAAGTGCAAGAAAACTTGTTGTGAACATCTGTAACGCTCAAGTTTGTAAATAAAGGTATCGTTATTCGGTCGATGAGCCGTTCATATATACACGTGTACATTACAGGTCCTAGAGAATTGTTGGTATAAGGGGACTGTAGGCATAAGTTAGCGTGTATATGTCCTCATTTTCATCCAGACTAATTGATGAACGATTGAACAAAATTAGCAAGGTACAATAATAGAGGTGATATGATCAACATGTTTCCAGTAGTTGCGCTGGTAGTAACAATGGGTCAGATTGTATATGGGTAATTGTTGGTAATTAACAAACGGAACACCTAACTTTTAAGATGAAAGATAAACAAAAAAGAAGAGTCGCTACTACAGTCTTTATTCCCATAAAATCGACTTGCTACACTCAAATAATAATCGAGGTGACATCAGTTGGCCAATATTCTGCATGTTTAAAACTGTACTTTACAAACTGAAGCCTGAAAAAAGGGATTGCATTTTGATTTTGAGATGAACTGAGAATTAAGGCGTAAAATCCACTGTGGTGTATGAATGTGTAGTTTTTGTTAAGGGATATATTGCCCTTGTGTGAGGCACCAGTTCTACACAGTTCGCTCTATGGAGGACTTGTTTGACAACATGGCTGGCGATGTTGTCATCAAGTTCCTTAAACGCATCGTTGTGCATCATGCAATTAAACTGTTATGAATGATTGTAAATAACTAAATTGACCGAGTTTTAAACACAATATTTACAATTTTAAGATCCAAATTTGAACCATTTAATATGTTGGCGTTTTAAAAATTTCTAACACTTATGTATGTAGGTTCGGATTGTTTATCTTTTTGATGTTGACTGCCTGGGGTGCTGCTGATTGGAATTATCTCTTAACACAAAGCATGGTTATCAATAAAAAAATAAACAATATGCTCACGTTACCGCTTAACTGAAATAACGCTGAATGCGGCGTAAAATAACTAATCAATGAATATATTGTATTTGTTGTCTTACGGGTAGAGCTATTACTTACATTTCCCTCAAGACAGATAGATCAAAGGAGCAGTTCATAAAAAGATGTCACAGACTTGGTAAATGAAATTTACAATCATTTCAGAGAAAATGTTCACCTAAAGAGCGTCATGTGTGTATCTGGTCGATGGATGGGTTTCTGGACCTTGACCGATACCCCCAAAAAACCGAAGAAATGACAAAAGCAGTAGACTAGACCAACAACTTTAACAATCCTTATCAAGCATGATTTTGTTTTGTGTATACATGTAGGAACAATTTTATCCAGGGCTAAAGAGACGTAAATCAAATTTTTGATTAATGTCCCCGCTCCTTGATGGCACACTCTGCTACCAGGGTTCAGGTCGATGTCAACATAGTTCTGTAAGCCAAGTTTTAACATAAGGTGTAAGTGGGTTTAACAAATCTTGCGCTGTCTTATACATACAGCCAGAACGTTGACTAGTAGAATCCATTAAATCTGCAAGAAGATAATTGTTCAAGCAGAAACACATCTACCTATAAATGTTTCATCATATTTACAGGTTTTAACTCGTTTAACGTTCCTGCCATGAATGTTAAGTTAAATGACAGCTCCTGTACATACAAATACTTGACAAGCTGAGTAGCTGAAGTCCACCACTATAGACTTTATTTTTTCATAATCCCAGCCAAATCACCATTTTCTGCTTTTGTTTAAGTACTATTTTTCTCTTTAAAGAGTCTAAGACTAAAACTTATAACGTTTATCATCACTTTGATGCAATATGCAATGTCGGTCATATTTGTTGTGAAACCTAGTGAAATACGTCCACATCTATGGCACATGTAGTATTGTAGAGAAAGCGAAGTTTAAAGTTAATATCTGAATTTGAGTGATGACCATTTTGGTTTACGTAATAAATTGAATTGGTGCAAATATTGAATTGTTTTCAAGCTAACGTGTTCACAAACGTTTGTGACGGATGGACGGAAGGTAGGACGGATGGACGCCGAGTAGCATTTCTGAGTCCCCCCCCCCCCAACTATAGTAGTGGTGGACAAAAGTAAAGCTAACTGTGTTAAGGAGCTAGGTACAACTTTACCGTCCTCAAATGCGAGTGGCATTACAAAAGAATGGAGATGCGGATCAAAAATACTTTTTACGAAAAGCACCATTTCAAGTGTAAAAAAGTTCTTCTGTAAATCACACCGAAATTTTTTTAAACTAGCCTCATGATACATACTTTGAAGAAAGGTAGGAGCACGCCTTTTTCTCTTACTTTCGTCCATGTAAACTATTAGATAGTCCCCATTGTTCATGTGCAATATGACATAACGAAGGGCGGGAGACGTTTACTTATAAATAAGTTAGCAGATAGTCAATACAACAGGGATGTTTTGTTCGAACACGACATGAAATGCTTTAAATACATTAAGAATAACTCCCAGGAACTTTTACATCAATGCTTGTAAAATCATTACTCATTGAGAGTCCGCTAATCTATATTTCAAAAGAACTTATTATAGACGAGAGCTGCTCAAGGATGTTGCCGCTGAATATCCCCTGTTTCTCCCGTTGGCTAGCAACCACACGATATAGTTCATATGTGTGTAAAGCCTTGGTGGAGATACACAACAAATAAAATATTCAATGAGAAGGCAATTAAAGACAATCTAATAATGGATTGAGTTCTATATCTCTAAATGCCAGAGTGCATAAAAAGAAAACCCAGCTTCAGGTCAAGGCCACGTATCTACGTACGATGCAAATAACAAAAAGTCGATAGATTTACTTTCTTGATATTGCCAAGAAGTGAATAAACCGTTGGAGATGCGTCCATGTCTTAATGTTCTTAAGAGAAATAAAGACACAACTTATGCGTGATTCTTCTGCAAAGTCACACACGAATTACTACTTTTGACGCGGATGGCTCAGCAAATAGTATCAAAAATGATGTTATCTGCAATTCTCTTGGAAGTGAGATCGACGAAATCTTAAGTGTAATCAGGTTTTCCAACATTATGAAGAAGTTTTGTTCTGAACTGTCGACTAAATTGCTAGTTAATCAAGTCGATTCGTGAAAAGTACCACTTGTCGTTAAGCAATTCTTTTTGAGTGCCGGCAACAGGCAAGTGTGAACTCGGAAATTACTGGTAATAACAGCTTGTTCGCAATTTAAGCCATAGCCCGATCGCTTCAATAAAACAGATCATTAGTTTGGGGCCACAGAGTTCATTAAGTCGTATTTCTTCCCGGTTTTGGAAATCTCTTTCTATGTAGAAGTTCTTTCAGCTCCGTATATCAGCCTAGTCGAGATTCTACATTGTAACAACATACTTATCAATTTCATGAGGGCGTACATGCACACGAGGATGCGGGGACGTGCAGAGAGAAATGAAAAAAAATGTAATAATTACGCACCAGGTGATGATACAATAAAGTGCCCAGACGTTAAGTAAATATAATTTTTTTCTTTGTGGTCTATCACTAATTTCATGTTATCCAGCCAGATGTAGAAAATGATCTGTTGGTCTTCTCGTCCGGAGTTGAGCACTCAAGTTATGCTAAACTAGAAAGCAATTTTATATTTATAACCAGGATTTGTTCCACTCCAGCTGAAAACCTCTGAGGGATCTGTGGATCTTACAATAACATTATTCCCTTTTTTTTAGTTATTAAGCAGGCAGTAGGGAATACATACGGCTGTTTGCAATGCGTCAAGTGTGGGAGGGGTGTCATGCTGTGAGGGCTGTGAGGGCCGTGTTGGCCTTTAGCCAATCAAAAGGAACATATCGACCAGCTGATTACTTACGAGTGACATCGAAGAAGAATAGATTGGAAGTCGAATGCGCAGATGGGAAATAATTAAATTAACGATTTATTTCAGATTTAAACATCTTATGACTTCTTTCTTGAATTTATTGATCGTTTTCTATTTTTGGAAATTCACCAAAGAAGATAGGACTGGACGAATATGTACGGGGGAGATATCGGTTATTTCTGGACTCAATTCCGTAATCATTATGGTCTTTGGCCTACTACAGGAAGATGTCCTTTAAGTACATGTCGATTCACAGTAGTTCCTTCCGAGCACATCAAGAGCAATATGAAAGTAGAATGTGTTTGCTGTAATGGTACTCCAAAAACCCCACAGGAATTATAATTTCTTACATGTAGCGAACAAACCAAATAATCAGCTGAGGCGGGTCGCAGTGGATTGGCTCATGGGCGAGGGGTAATATTATTAGAAACAGGTCCATAGTTTAAGAGACTGTTTTGGGCTGCTGAATAACGAAATATGTACAAAACAGCTCTTTTGAAATAAACAATAACAACTGTAATTGTTAAAAAGCAACTAAATAATACGTACATGCAAACAACAGTTGATATATCATGTTGGTTCATCCAGAAACGTCCATCTCAATAATCCATGGTGTGTCATGCTTGGATTTGAATCAACTTCATAACCGAATGCCTATGTTTGTAATCGGTTAAACATCTAATCTACACCCAATATGTAATATCACCACCGGCTCATTCAATATTGCTGTCTAGGTTAAGTAGTCATTTGTAACCTTGGCTGTCCAATATCAATTTATCATGTTACAGAAAGCTGAAATCTAATATCTTCAAGTTTAATAAAATGGAGACGTATAAAATAGATAAAGGCCGATTTGATGTGATTTAAATTGAATGGCTCACCAGTCGTTTTGTACATTTTATTGAACAGGCAGAATAATTGTTGGCAGGTAACGTGTGGTTTTATCTGTTTGAAACATGTTGAACCTGTATGGCTATTTGAACATTGAATCAATATCCAGCCATCATATTTGTAAATAATCGAACAGCTCCTCCCAATATATATTTTGTTTTGGAAATAATATCTAAATGGAAATTCAGCAACTAAAAATCTGGAGCCATCTTTCAGAATCATAATCTGGATTATACATGCAAGCGGACATAATATTTGAACCCTTAATCCACAAAATAGTGGACAGGATATATCAGCCGCTGATATTGTATATACCTTTGTCAGTTTGTCTGAAGGGTCAAGGCGCCCTCTCGGTTGAAAACAAGAAAATCAAATAACTATTATGATGTGTCGATAAAGTCATGAAATTTAACAAAGACATCAACCAGTTATTATGCTG
>JAVFBX010060571.1:0-17066 GCA_034783855.1 Mopalia kennerleyi | reverse complement strand
GCAAGTGAGTTACAGTTGTTTGTCTTTGAAAATATTCATTAAAAGTAATAAGTTTAGGTCTAAAATCGTTGGTCTTTTCCATTAAGGTCTTGCTGGACCCCTTTGGCTCAAAGTGAACCAATTTTTTTTTTTCGCCTAGATTAAAAGTAAGGTATTCAAACTATATGATGATGAAAAAAATAATTCGAAAATTCTTATTACAAACAGTTAAATTGGAGCCTTTAATTTATTTTTTCCATGATCATATGTTCAAGTCGCAATAATTGCCTATTTCTGGCACTTCAATTTTAAGCAGACTCTACATTTTCCAATGCATATATCTAAAAAACTGTTTATGTTAGAAACTTCAAATTTGTAAGGAACACAATGTGATCTAGTAAACGGTGCCTGATTTTTTAAAAGTTCTTCCTTGATTTTTCAAAATGTTTTCTGAAAGTTGTATTTTCCAAGGTGGGATAGACAAAAGAAAAAAGCAACTGGGATCATTCTCATCACAATTTTGTTAAAAATGAGACATGGTTTACTAGTTCAAGGATTATTCTACTCATCCTACATGCTTTTATTGAGTGTTATCATTATTGCACTTCAAGAAATAAACCATGAAAATTGCAGTCTATTTTTTTCTGTTGACATTTTTTCATTTCGCAATATTTTTAGAAATAACAATTAGATTCACATATATGTTATCCTGAGTATTCAAGTTTTCCATAAATATATACATATATATGGTACAGATTTATATTCTTCTGCAAAAGAGAAAAAATACAACTGGTGTTCTGAAAATCGACCAAGGGGTCCAGCAAGACCTTAAACTGGCACTCCAGCACTGGAATAAACATGCATTGTTTGATTGAAATCACTGTTATCAAGTGAATATGTTTATCTTTGACAGCTCACTGTTCATGGTTTGGCCGGAAGAAAAAACAATACCGTGACAAGTATCTGGTAAAACACAATGCTGTCTTTGACCAGCTTGACCTTGTGACCTATGAGGAAGTGTCAAGGTTAGAGGCCTTCATGAGGAAAACTTTGGTGCTCTTAGGTTAGTTTCTTTCATAAGTTAAAATTGTATTTACTAATTATTTCAAACAAATTATTGTTTCTTAAAAATGTTTAGACTATGATTACCAAACAAGCTGTGCATACAGTCTACATGGATATCAAAGCTGTCTCTCCCAATTTAGGCTACTGGTTATTTTTATATTCTTAGTAATTATTTGTTTTATAATATTACATACCATAAGTGGGGCAAGTTGGCCAGCAGGGTTAAGTTGGCCAATTTCCGTTTTTTATTTTCCATGGAATTCCAAGATCTAGTCTGCATTTTTCATGTATCCAAAATGGTCTAATCAGAATAGGGATCGCGGAGGGACATGAAAAATACAGACAAAATGCTGGAATTCATTGAGAAAATAAAATAAAAGTGGCCAACTTCACCCTGTTGGTCAATTTCAACCTGCTGGTCAACTTCACCCTGCTGGTCAACTTCACCCTGCTGGTCAACTTCAACCTGCTGGTCAACTTCACCCTGTTGGTCAACTTCAACCTGCTGGTCAACTTCAACCTGTTGGTCAACTTCAACCTGCTGGTCAACTTCAACCTGTTGGTCAACTTCAACCTGCTGGTCAACTTCACCCCACTCTACGGTACCAGTTTTCCGGTCTGTCAGACAGAGCTTCCTGGTCGTCGTGCTGATGAAGCTGACATTTTGTGACATTCACCAGTGTAATTTTGCACACTTCTTACTGTGTTTTGTTCAGGTGCTCATGGTGTGGGACGGAGACACATAAAAAACACTTTAATAACCAGCCATCCAGAGAAATTTGCTTATCCCATTCCACGTAAGTGTCGACTCACCTGCTTCTTTCTAGATCTTATCCAATCTTTTCCATGGTGAACACCGTAAAAGTATTAAATTGATTTAAATAGATTAACAATTTCATCTTGTTCCTAAAATGTATTAATAATAATAATTTCTTTGTTTAGACTGGGTAGCTTAATTACTACATAAGCTACTATTTGTTTGTGCAAATGGTTTCTAATCAATGTACCATATCTGAAGGACTGTTACAGTTTTTTCTCAACTTGAATCCAAAACTGTTAAACTTTCAGGATCTTATCGAATCTTTTTCCCTGCTGAACACCATAAAAATATTAAATTGATCTCAATAGGTGGACTATATCATCCTGTTACTATAATGTATAATCTGCAGCTAAAACTTTATAACGTTTGTACAGATGGTTTTTGACCAATGTACCATATTTGAATGAATGTTATAGTTTTCTCTCAACTTGAATCCCAAACTCTAAGGTACTCAACAGATTTATTTTTACCAACAGACACAACTCGTCCACCAAAACGGGATGAAGAAAACGGCAAAAATTACTTTTTTGTCACCCATGAGAAAATGATGGCAGACATAGCAGCAAATGAGTATTTAGAGTATGGAACCCATGAGGATGCCATGTATGGAACTAAACTAGAAACAATACGACAGATCCATGATAACGGCTTAATGGCTATTCTGGATGTGGAACCACAGGTATGGCCACCTTTTCAAAATATATTTAAGTGAAATAAACTTAAGTTTATAAACGTTTTATTTTTAGTTCAAAGTTAAAACAGTAAGAATGGTATTCGAGATTCTGATATATATTTCAACAGAATAAGTCTATTATACAGTATTAAAGTTTTCTCAGGCTGTTTTTTTTTTTAAATTATTCAAGCGAATACATTTGATATGCCAATTTTGCCCAAATATGTTTTTATTTCGCTGAGTTATCGAAGTATTGAAGTGTGTTCCTTAAAGTGTAAGTCTTTGTTGCCATGCCCCCAATATTTATTGAAAGGCTACCATTGAACAAACTCAAATATGGCGTTGAATAATCATTTCTTCTTTTTATAAAGTCACTTGAGGATTTCAAATATACCTACATGTATGTTCAACCACTGCTATTTGCCATTTTTGGGCTTGGCCAATCTGCTCTTGATGTTACCAACTGAGACTCTTGTGTGTTAGGAGATAAGAAAACAATACAGTAACTCTTCTTAAACAACACACTCGACCATAGTAGGTCAAGTAGACCCGACATGAACACTAGAATCTGTTAAAACTAAGACAATGTTATCCCAAAATAACGAAAATACTGTTAATCTTCACGTCCTAAAAGACACAAAAATTATTCAGGTCAGGAACACCATTAGTAAACACATGCTAAGTTATCTGTGTTGCTGATAGATGAAGTCATGTTAGCTGATTCTTCAATCAGACAGTCATTCAATGGGTAAATAGAAAGAGAGTTGATTGGTCATTTATTGATAGAGCTCTTCTGTTTACCGCCTTGATGATTTTGACTGTAGTTTAAGCATTACCCAATGTTTAAGATCCAATACTAAACTGGATTAATATCTCCTGATGATGGCATAATAAATGCTGAAATTTTGAGTCAAAATGAAGTTATCGTTTTTCGGAATAACACTATTTGTGTATTATGTTAAACTCTTCAGTGGAACTACAGGATTTTGAAACTGGATATAGTTTGACTAGAAAATTAAATGGCATTATTCTTCACAAAAAATAATGCCTGTTTTATCTATATGCATTACATAGCCGCCCTGGCCTACACTTCAAGGGAAAAGTTCATTGGAAATGTAACCTTTAGTAGACCCTAACAATCTGCAAAATCTGACACTCATTTACATTTTGGTGCAGAATTTTAGGTATTCAATAAAGAGATGAGTGAGGGGGGGGGGGGGGTGTTGGGGGTTGGTTTTTTAAAACTATTACCTACCTTTAATGGTTGGTACTACTGAACATTTTACTATTTAAACTCATATGATGTTGTAAAAACTGTAATTTATGGGCAATGGTGTTAAAATGGACATCAGAAATGAGCTTTGCTTGAATACTGTTCACATAAGTCAAGATTTTAATAGTTGTGTGTTGAATTTGAATCATTACCAAGTTTATTTCTGTTTTTGACCATATTTACCTAGATTATGGTAACCAACTATCACGAACCATAAATTGTTTAAGCTTGTGTTGACATATCTATTAATAACTTCTTTACTTTTTAAAGCTGAAGAGTTCTGAAATCAAAGGGAGAGAACTCATATTAAAAAAGAAGCCTGTTTTATTGGATGGGAATTAAAATTTGGCTTCTCTTTTGTATTTTTCTTTCCTTTAAAGGTCAAGTTTCACCATGGTCATCCTATTTTGCAGGCTTTAAAGGTTTTAAGAACAGCTGACTACGCTCCCTATGTGGTGTTTATTGCTGCACCAACACTAACACCCACCACAGAGGTAACCCACCAACACTCCCCCGGGGGCCTCTCTTAGCAGGGGCTCTCACTCAAAGGACCCCCTAGCTCTTATTCATGGTGGTGTTGTGTGTTGCCCTAGGCCAGCTCTCCTTGTGAACCAAGCACATGTCTTACCAGAAAAAAAACTTAATGTAATGTATGAGAAACTGAAAAACTGAGCAAATCTCATCTTTGGATGTCTAGGTTGAAGCTGTATTTCTATACGTTAGCCGATATTGAGTATTTTTCTGATTGGAACCATGTGCTTGGAACTTTTGCAATAACCCTCTTTTGGTCATTTATACATCTGAAATTAATTTTATAAGAAACTGAAGCGTGAGGCACATCTACTGAAAAAAAACTTTTCCTGAACTTGTTTGAAGGACAAACAAGATCCTTTAAAAATTCAAAAAGAAAAGTTAAGTAATTTTTAGACAGTAATAAATCAATGGATTTAAATTTTCCTATTGATTTGTATGACAATTTGTTTGTATTTCTTCAATTTAGCTACTACTAGTATTTAAACAAAATTTAACACAAAGCTTTATAATTCTTCCAATAATATTGATTCTTTGCTGATGTGCTGTATGTTTCTTATAACTAATGACAAATGTGCATGTGACCAGAATAACCCTGATCTGTTTCATCAATATCTGTCGGGGTTTGAACCCTGAGATCATGTGTGCCTGTGTGTGTGTATATCCCATTACTCTGCATGTTGCCTCTCTGTTACTTACAGGCCTTAAAAGTGCTGCGTTCGGCTGACTTTGCACCCATTATTGTATTCATTGCTGCTCCCCGACCGCACGAAATTCGGGAGCTGCGTAATATACCCATCGATGTAAGTCTCGTCTTGTCGGTGTTGTTGTTGTTGTTGTTCTTATTGAGTATGTATATGTTTTTAAAGTAACTGAAAAATAATGTCGGCTTGAGATCACATGTAGAGCATATGTTAAGGAGTATTTGCTTGAAGGTTTGCAGGAGGAGTGTTTAGTGTGAAGAGCCTACTGATTGTAGTACCTGATTCACTTGTCCTGCACTCTAAAATCACACACTGTTCTAGCACCATGGTTATGTTACTGTTAGCATATTTATTTCTTGTCAAAGAATACAGTTGTTTAAAGGAAGCATCCTGCTGGCCTTGTGCTCTGTCGGCTAAGGTTTAGGGAGAAGCATATCGGGTGTGATGTCTGTGTTTTAGCATCTTGTCAATGTTCAGTCTACTCTTTGTTCGATATAAGTGATATGCAGGGGTGGTTTCGTTCACCCAGTAGCCTTGCATGTCACACTTTGAGGGAAATATTGTGTTAAACTAGGCACAAAGAAGAGCATTTTGATTAGGCAATGTTCCAATCATGATACTTTACATACACCATTAAAGGCATTTGCCTTGGTCTGTGATGAAATCGCAACAACCATTTTGTCATATACATGTATGTTCAAAATTTCAAAATGAAACAAGTCTGATAATTTGTTACCCTTTTGTCGCTCTGCTCATGTGCTGAACGACAAGCATTTTGCTTGCACTCTTTTGAGAGAGAGCATGTGATCTGGGATTACAATATACAGGGATACAAAGCTCTGCCTTATCCAAGCCCAATCCACATAAAATCAGCTACTCGGTATTGTTCTCATTCGTCCGTTTCTGTAAAAAGTCTGGAAAACTGGTGAGCTTGACAGTTGTCAATGTGCATGTGCATTACTATGGTGATAGATAGCTCATGAGAGTCTCGCTCCTTCAATCGGCCGCCATTTTTTTTATCCCACTCCACAAGAGAGTTCGTTATTTCATTCAAGGTTAAAGCTTGCTGTGACGTATCCCTGTATATTGTAATCCTAGATGTGACTACTGGCACACATGGTCTCTTGATCCAAAAAGTGTGTAATCAAAATGCTTTTGGTTTGGCGCATATAAGGAGCAGAGTAACACGAGTGTATAGAATTATGAAAATTATGACGGTTATTTACCGTTTGAATACAACACGTCATGCAATAGAGAAATACCCTTGAACACTACATGAAGCACCAAGGAATCAATTTAATTTTTTTTTCATAGACATCACATTTTAATTTTAATGATTATTCCACTGACATAACTATAATATGGTCGTCTTTGTTGACATTTGTATTGACACACAATGTGAGTCATCATTTATGAGTTCTGGTATTGGCATTATATGAGTATAGCATGACAAACAAGTTGAATAATTATGACGAAACAAACTTCCACACTCTTCATTTTTCAAGCCGACTTTATTTTTTGGTTTTCTTCGCCAACATAAAAGCATGTTGAAGAATTAATCATTGAATATTAAACTGTTTTTTATATCACTTGTGAAACTTACAATTTCCATGAAATCTCCAAGATAAAGATATTTCCACTGTTTAAATTATTGCTGGCAATATGCAAGTAAGTGTGTTGATATCCCTTTTCATTGGCAACAAAAAGTAACTTGCTTCATCAGTGTTAGGCAGTATCTGCCATTAAAATCTCAAATTTACACCGACTCCTATGTGTGTCCTGTAAATGTGAAGATTATTTGGTGGAGTTGTCTGCTAACCCCTTCGCCCATTTCTCATAACAGCAGTCTAATTTTAATTTCCAGCTTTTATTCCAAAATTGCTTAGTTACCATATGATTAATAGTTCTAATTTTCTCTGCCATGTTTACCAATTTATCTCTCTTCTGCTAAGTTTGATCTTTATACCTGCAGATAATATTTAAGCAGTAACTGTGTAGTCATTAAAGAGCTGTTATTAACCTTCCTAAAAATAACACAGTCAAGACTGATTCAATTGGCCATTTTGTAATAAATGAAAAGAGCTGCATAGTGTGATTTAACAATTGGTTGTTTCAATAATGTACATATTATAGACAGCCCAGCACCTGTGTTTGTTGAACTGGATGATCACAGGTGCAGCACAGAGCAGTAGTACCATGTGATTCACCAGTTTTATCATTGTTGGGGGGACTTCCTTTACCCATTCGGCTGAAATGCCATCATTTGAACAAAATAATCTTAAATATAACGTACAACTATCAGACTGAATTAGAAAAGTGGTTGCGTGGTACAATGTATGTTCCCGCTATCATATTTCCCCAGGTTATGTGTTTGGGGTGTCTAGCAGTGTAGATGTGTTCATCCTTCAAGTGATTCTGGTTATTGTGTCCGTCTTGTGCCTAGCACCTGGGATGAGATAACTTAATGTACAACCTCTACATAACACTCCAAATCAAGATGCAGAAAGTTTAAATTGAAATTTGTTTAATGATATTGACCAGTTTTTCGTGTTAATATGGCTTAAATAGCTTCAGCTACTTGCTATGGGGTCCCAGCATCTATGCTTCAGAGGTTAACTTGTCAGCTGGCTGATCCTATATGGATAAACTTTTCACAGGGTCAAGTCCCCTTGTTGACCTCTGGTACATCAATGAGTCACATGAAGCGGATTAACCAATCATGGGGATGGCTTTAACAAAGTTTCCTTTCAGTCTTCCTCCATATTTAATTAGGGCAATCCGTCATATAAGTGAAATACTCTTGAGTACGACGTAAAAACCCAGTCAAACAAACACACTTCCTGTTGCCCTTGTGCTCTCTGAGCTACGAGACAAGACGAAACCTTTCTTTACTGGAATTTTTATTTTGCGTATTGTGATTGTCCTGTTTTGATATTTGTAGCTGGTGACACCTGGAGTGGTTTCTGCCACCTATTGACTTGCACACCACCCTAAAATACAATAATCATCAGTACTCCCTTCAAACAAACAATGATTCTATGATACTCCAAGATTTCCTTCTTCAAAAAGCTTTTGTTGCATCACGAATTCGTGTCCTCTTTCTTCCGGTTTGTTAAATGTTTTTCTTGAAATATTGAGAATCATGGTTTTGTTCAATCTTATCTACCATCAATTATTCTTTTGATATTTGTCTACATTTAGGACTGACTCATTTCTGTTTTTTGTTCGTAGGATGGCAGTTTGGAAAGACTGGCTCGAGAAAGTGAACAATTGGAAAAAGCTTACGGCCATTATTTTGATTTGAAAATTGTGAACAATGATATAGAAGATACGATAGCAGTTTTAGAAAAATCTATAAATGAAGTTTGTTCAACACCCCAATGGGTGCCGGTTAGTTGGGTGTACTGACAACATGTATGCTCCCTAAAGGCACAGTGGATTACTTCCCTTGGAGAAACTTTTTATCAGAGTTGTTTCCCTTGAGAGGATGCTTTCCACACTATAACTTCTGTTTTAAAAAAATTCAATTCTGAGGAAAGTCTTTGATATGAAGTTGTCTGAAAGAAATAAATTTTTGATTGATGGGTTCCTTCAAGGTTAATATGTCTGGACATATTTATTAAATATGGCTAACTTAGGTTGTTTAATTACTTTTATAAAATGTCAATACATCCTTTCTATGTTGGGATGGGTAAAAAATAAGAATAAAATTTTCAACTTTTTTTAACTGCATATGCAGCTTACATAGTTGATTAATGTTTATTGAGGCATTTTTGTTTGAAATTTGTATTTTTGAAAAAGTCGCCAACATTTTATTTGAAATTTGATAACCAATTAAAGGACTTTACCAAATTGATTGGATATATTTAATGAGGAAAGCTTATTGTGAGGTGGGCCATGTAAGCCTCGTTTACAAACCTCACTTATACATTGGTGAAACTGTGGAGGGTTCTTTTAAAGTGGTCGTCACGCTACAGCGTAGATGAAGTACCGCTGAATGTGGAGTAAAACACCAATCAATCAATCAATCAATCATTCAGAATGGTTATTTTGCGTGCTGTCATTGGACTAAATGGGATGATCTTTTTGAATTCCGGTGTCCGGTTTGAAAAGAGAACAGATGATCATATCCCCAAGTGTAATGAATTAGGTTTAATATTTTTCTTGATTCAACATACACTCTCGGGCCAAGCAGAACTTGTAATTGTTAACACTTGAACAACTGTCAAACCTTACCAGAAAAAAATATTTAAAATGAAATTCAACAACTGAAATTTTGTAATACGGGAATATTTGAAAGTGGATATATAAGTTATGCACTCTGTGTAAAGTTGTCTTCATATATCGAAACAAAACTGAGCTTTTTTTAATTCTTCGACTTACTTTTTTACTTTTTTGGCAACTTGCTTCTTAGCGACAGAAAACACATTGTAAAAACATGTGTATGTGTGATTCTGTGACCTTGTGTGACCAGAGGACAAAATGGGTCAAAGGTCGACTCAACTGCCAGTGACAAAAATGAATTAATTTAAAATTATGTAAATAGAAATAATGGATGAAAATGTGATCAAATTTGGATGGAGTTGGTTTTGGGTGTTGTATGAGTAGTTGGCAAATAATCAAAAAATTTCTAATGAAATGAAAAACACCCTCCCTGTTATTGAAGGAGTCCTCCTGAATTTTAGGACAGCATTGTTTTCATACATTTATACTTATAATGCGTTCTAATTTGTTCATACCTGTATGTAGATTTTAATTTTAAATAATATGCATACTTGTGAAATTACAATCCACTTCAGCCAAAATTTTATTGTTTTAATTTTAAATGAGTTCAAATGAGAGGAGTTTTGGCTCAGGCCTATGCAAATGAAAATATTTTTAAAGTAGGGTTATTTATTAGATTCTCTTGCTATCAGATGTAAGCTAATACGTGGTTTGATGGGTTCATTTCTAAGGGCTCAATTCACACCTCGCATGAGGTTTTGAAATTTCAACTAATTTAAATCGAATTTCATTATAGCTGTGATTATTTGGTTTAAAAGCTGATAAAGACATTCATTTTTCATCCAGATCCCAGAAAGATGGCATTCCGTTTCAAATAAGGACCAAGTCTTTTCATGAACTTTTTAAATTTTAAGCACCTCATCTATTTTCTGTTTTGTATAAATATATCCTGTAGACTATATTTGTCCTTGTATTGCATCCCTTTCGATGAATTTTATTTTGGGGTATTATTTTAAGAACTCGTCTTTAAAATGTGACCACCAAAGAATATAAAATTCAACTTAAATAAACCAGATGTTGTAATCCATAAAGCCTTGTGTTTTACTTCAACTGATTAAAAAATATAATGACATTATAAATACAAAACTTAAAATATCACTCTTGAAAAATATTATAACTTATGAACCAATAAGAATTAATGTTAATAATTTGATTCTGGTATTCGGGAAAACAATTTTGTGATTGATCCGTTCAGTCATTTCGCTTATGTGACCAGGTACAATATTTTGATACATTAATTTGTCACCAGATTTATTCCTATTTCTCTTATAATGACCTTAGTGTACAAGGTTTTTATTTTAACATTAACAAGTTTGGTTGTGGCTTATGTTTGAATTTTATTGTAAGATTTATATGTACGTTTTATGTTGATTGTAAAGAATCATTACTTGGTGATTTAAAAAAGTGCATCTTTATGATTTGAACAATATTTTAATTTTAATTGTGCTCTGTAAGCAGGTGCTCCCTGGGATAAGGGACAACACGAAGCCCATTTGTCGTGGGCCTCTCAAATTTGCGTATTTTGTTTATTGCATCCAGTGTTTGGCTGCTTTTGTCCTTTATTGTCCTTTAATTTTATCAAGGTGTCTCACAAGGATGTATTTGTTGATGTTCTTGACAGGGCCTGTTATCATATAAGGGAAGTAAATTTAGTTTGCCCATGATATAAAAGTCCAATAAAATCCAATTATGTTGAGTATATTTTATTGCAGAAGCTGGGCTTGAGATAGGGTTAATGTATTAGTTACCCAAGCTTTGTTTATATGTATTAGACTTACTTTTATGAAAGATGTTTGCAATTAGTTTAACCTAATTATACTTCTATACACCAATTGCTTCAAAAGGCAAATTTACGCATTTATTTTATCAATTTCAACCAATGGGAAATGGCTTACTTTCTCCCTCATAAATCCTAGCCAATGAAAATAAGCGTTATATACACTGTAATCATATTATTGCACTTGTTGAAACCAATTTGTTTTACTTTGTTATGTTTGTAATCTAACTTATCATTGCTTCATTTGAACTCATATTAATCACTAATCAACCAATAAGCATTGGATTTTGATGAACCAATCAAATCATTAGTCTTCCAAGTAAATTTACCCAAATTTGTTACAGATCTTCTGATTGGCTTGTTACATAAATATATGTTATTTTGTATTTCTTTGGAAATCCTGTTATCTTACCAATGTGTGCACTGCCCAAAATCAGTCAAGCAAGATATTCCTGATGTGAATGTAACTGGCGAATATCATTTGTAATGATAGAGGTTTGAGCGATCATTTGTGATTTCTCTCAAATATAATTCAGATTATTGTTTGGGTTATTTTAAAGAAAGTGTTGACTATACTTTAAGATACCATGCAACTCTGTATAGCTTCTTTGTCTTCAAAATAAATGGAAATTGTTTGCCATGTATCTCTATTTCCTTTGTATATTTCCTTTGTATGTTTATGGTTTAAGATCTTGGTTAAGATATAGCTGTGCCCGGATATGATACTGAATGTCCTTTCGTCTGTCCACAACAAAATGTTGAGACTTGAAAACTTGAAAACTAATCTATTGATTAACTTGTGACTTGGAATGTAGCTTTATCCTCTTTAAACAAGTGATGGGATTGCATTTCACCAAATTCCCAACAATAATATAGCCGCGATTGCATAATTTTACTATATTCGTTTGCTGTTTGTGTTGTTAACACGATTACTTTAAACTGAATTCCTCCTATTGGTTTAAACAGTATTTTATTTCCATAATAAAGGAAAGAGGATTGGCGATCAGGCATGGCCTATGTAAACGCCGCTCCTATTAAGGCCATGGATGGGATTGCATTTTGTCAAATTCCGCAGAACAACATGGCTGTTATTGTGTAGTTTTAAAATATTCACAACTGTATTTTCTGTGAACGCAATAACTTGAAATGTAGCTACCTCCTGTAAATATAAAACATACAATATTCATTTCCTTTTATTGCCAATAACAGGAAATCAATATCGTATGTATTGGCTATGTTCACAAAGCTATATACCACCCAGCTGTAAACAGTTCGGCCGAATTGTCCATCTTTGTGGCATTTAATAACGAAGACTTCTTCATACAATTAAACCTACAATTCGGTTATTATATCGTTACATATATAAGTGTTAAATGGCTTCATGCTATTAATAAGTCGATGGAAAATTTCAGATAATTAAAGTTAACTGAAGCAATTTTCACGGGGCCGAAACCGGCTATGGGCAATGTTCGGTCTCTTTAACTCGGAAGGTAAATTACAGACAGCTAACCCAAAATACACCAAAGAATGCCAGCAGCAATGTAGTGCATCTAAGAAACGTAGTTCCAAAAATTGTCTGTCAGACAATTTCAAGGAAGATGATGTAGTGGCAGTGGGTAAAAGCTACAATTTAACAAAAAGAGACAATATAATCATTATTAACATGGTTGCAATACGATGCCACAATAAAAATAGCAATTTACAGTAGAGGGGAGATAACTTGTGAAAGCAGGCAAAATAAATCGACAACAGTTACGTCACTTGATACGGTGAAAAAGTTATCAAATCGGTTATCAAATTATACACACGGAAATGTTTCGAATTGTGTGAAGAAAATCATGCATTAAACCTAACACGTTTACAGTTAATACACAACTCTGTCTCCAGTACGTGGGTAATTGCAGCCTTTTAAACAAGACCTACATAACATGTACATGTAGGTCCTGATAATAAAAAAATGGTTCCATCATTCGCGTCCTGTGAGCTAAACGAATATAAAAAACAGATGCATTTCCTACCTTGTCTCACAGTATTGAAAAGTTCCTCGTTCACTCGCTCGGATCTCTTAGTCCTCAAGTGTTCATCGCCAGCCTTATATGTAGCAGAGTTAGACGTAATTAACACTTAAATAATTTCCGCCATATCAGTCATCAAGCCTTGCCCAAACTGAAAGAGATGCAATCCCCTGCGCAGGAGGTACGTTTCGTTTCCGTGCTCTGTTTGAGCAAAGCTTGATGACTGACATGGCAGAGGTTTTTTTTAGTTGTACGTGGGCTTCATGGCCAAGTCTGTCAGTCTTCTGAGTAAGAAGCATGTTAGGAGTGTGGATTTTCTGGATCAGTTGAAACAGGGACGATTGCTAGATTGTTTATTATGGCACAAACCTCATACATGAAATAAACTAGGAGTTCGTGTGTAAGGTTCTTGGCTGAAACATCAGAAAGCATGGATTCCATGATTCGTCTGGTAATACCAATCAAACGTTCCCAGGTACCATCCATATGGGAAGAATTTGGTGGATTGAAAATCCATTCAACGCCACTGTTGTTCAAACAGTTCCTATTGCCCGTTTTTAAAGGGCTTTTATGAAGTAATATATCATTTCTACCTAAACCTCGATGTGCACTGCTCTTAAACACCTGCATGTGAATAAAACAGCCATCGCTTGTTCGTTGCTGTCCCACCTCTGGTACGCCGAGTTACAATGTGCCAAGGACCAACTGCATCAACTCCCACGTAGGTAAAGTGTTAAGTGCAGGGATACGGCGATCAGCAGATAAGCCCGACATTTTCTGGTGAGATGGATTTGCTCTGAGTTTACGGCATTAACACAGTAATGCAGTATTTAGTTGATACGTCTTCGACATCCAGTCATCCAAAGGTCCGCGTGTCTCACAGCGTCTTCAATGCGTAGACGACCTTGATGCTTCACTTTTTCCTGCTGATGGCGAATCAGCAAGCCAGAAATGTGATTCTTACCAGGGATGATTACTGGATTCTTTCACTCAATTGGAATGCTTGACCTTTTGAGTCTTCCACCAACTCGAAGAAGACAGCTGTCCAACAAATGGTCTAGCATTGAGATGCAACTGGAATTGGGTCAGGGCTTCTTCTTGTAAATGCGTTCAATTTCTGTACTGTACACTTCCAGTTGTACTTGCTTGACGATTACCTGCTCAGCTAACGAGTAAGTTTGCACTGTTTTATTCTGAACAAGAGTGCCAACCCTCACATAAATTTTTATTCTGGAAGGTATGTACTACATGTTATAGGTTTGAGATGGCTTCTATAAGTCGTCTCCAAGAAAAGAATCTAGTGAAGCGGTCTGATCCAAGAAGTGTAGTTTCTGCTACTGCGGTTATCATTTATGTCACTTTAGGTATAATTCCTTGATCAGGCTCAGTGCACTGAAATTCTTCAGGTAAAGCTGACCCTCAGGTATATGAGTGAGTCACAAGATGTGGCTCTGGCAATCGCGGCGGTGGTTTTTACGAGGTTTCCTCCCGGTTGTCCACCATACTAGGGCAAGGAACAGTTTGAAGTGGACAATCCGTCGTCATATAAGTGAAATACCATTGAGTACTACGTTAAACCCTAATCAAACAAACAAACAAACATCAGGTAAAGCTTCTTCAAACCCAGGAATGCTGTCTGGTCCTAGGGGCCATGTGTTGAAGCAAAATCGATGACAGAGTTGGGTCGTGTTGCCAAGTCTGCAGAGTTCGGTTGAGTTGGCACGCAGTGCCACTGAATCATCGGATGAAAATAAGATCCTTTGGACACGGTTAGCTACATAGACATAGAATCTCCTTGATTGCTTGTGAAGATATCCGAGAATTACCCTGCTGTCTGTGAAATACTTAAATGATGTCATGTCCAAGGTTGGATGATCATTAACGATTTCTGCTATTTCGATAGCTAAGACGGAACCACATAATTCTAAGCGTAGAATGGTGTGCCCATGAGTGGGTGCGACCTTTGCTTTTCCAAGAACAAATCCCATGTGATGTTTCCAGTCTTTATCAACAGTTTGAATGTAGGCAGCAACTGCTATTGCCTTTTCTTAAGCCTCCGAGAATATGCAGATATTCTGCTGTACAGTTTCTTGTACAGAAATCTATGAGTACATCCGGGAATTTTAAGCTGATCCAGAATTTGAAGGTAAATCCTCCAATGATTCCATTCCGTTTGACGTCCTGGTGGCAATGATTCGTCTCAATCAATGATATCCTTCATTAAATTTTTCCCTGCACTGTGAAAGGTGCTGCAAAGCCAATCCGGTCAATCAGGCTACTAATAGTAGAAAAAATCCCAAGTCGAGTAACGTCTTTTTTTTTTCGATGACAGTTTAAACATGAATTGGTCAGATTGAAGACCCCAAACTAGCCTTAGACTGAGCAGGTAAACAACCTTTGTAAAAGTTCAGATTCACATATTAGCATAGTCTACGGGCTCCTCACCGGGAGACCATACTTTGAGGGCCCAGGCACAGACTGAAAAGATTATTCGAGCATCATGACAGGATACAACCATTAAACAATAAAGCATACTACATCTGTAGGTGGTTTAGCTATTCATGATCCCTTTTCGCCCCCTATAGATCAAGTAATCAACTTTCTTACCTCTCTTTTCAACCAGGGCTTGCAGTATAGGGCTATCAATACAGCAAGATCAGCAATGTCTTCCATTATACTTGTTGGTGGTAAACATGTGGGGGCGTTGCCAATTGTCATTTGATATATGAAGGGCGTGTTTAACCTGCGACCAGCCTTGCCGCGTTTTGTTGACACTTGGCCCAGACATTTGACCTAATTATTTTTAAAAAGTTGTCTCCAGTGAAGAAGATTTCACTGCAAAAACCTTACTAAAAATGTCCATGCTATTAGCTATATTGTCACGACAGAGAGTCCACACTTTATTTTATTTAATTGCTAAACATGTCTATAAACAAGCACACAATGACCTTTAAGCTCACGGAGCTGCTGAGAACACCGCACGGGCTTCAATCAAGATGGGATTGTGTACAAGGCCTATGTACCAGACAGACGAATCTGTGTTTTGACTGTGGACTGCATATTTAGCTTGTCGTTCCTATTGATTCAATTTTTAAGACCGCAGGATGGTCTCAGTTATCTACTTTTAGACCATACTATAACAAACCCGTTTCTGATAAAGGAGTTTTTGGACAGTATGCTATACAAGAGTAAGCTCCGTTGAATATGGCAATATTGAGCATATATGCGCATATATGCTAGTGCTCATAGTCGTAACTTAAGTTGGTTCATTGTAACGTTCTGAAATAATATATTTTTCTGCTTATTGATCAAATGTTTTGTTTAGGGGTTTTTAAGACCTCTGTCGTCATTGTGACGAGGTGTCAAAATGACGACAGAGGTCTTAAAAAACTTACTATGACCGATAACGAGGGTTTTAACACCATTCTAACCCGAAAAAAGACCGAAAAAGAGCTCTCCCGCGGTCTCGAAAGTGGCTCTTCTTAAATTCCTCCCCGTATGCAGTAATTGTAAACTGTCAACAACCAATCAGAAATAGGAAGTTGCCTCCCCTGGCATCGCGTGCTGTCATAACAACGCCATCAGACTCAGCTGAGATTTAAAACAGCGAACAACGCCGTAGAAAAAGTCTTCCAAAACAATTTTGCCCTCATGGCCACTTGGTAAAGCCTCACTCGAGTGAGGGGGCTACAATTGGCATCGACGAAAATTAAAAAGTGATGAAAATGGACAGATATGGTGCTATTGGGTTGAAAAACTGTTATCATAGAAAAATTTGACAATCTAAAAGTTCGCAAATAGAAAAACTAGCAAATTAAAGGACATCGCAGTTTCCCATATGTATAACATTGATGCGGACTTAGACGTGTGTGGTATGCTAATGAGCGGATCGTCGGAAGCAGAACAAGATATATTTTGCACATAGTTCGAGGTGGTGAACACGAT
>JAVFBX010060460.1:0-17068 GCA_034783855.1 Mopalia kennerleyi | reverse complement strand
TGGGGAACCAGTTTGTGAAATATGAATCTGGTCCGAACCATAGTTTCTGAGCATTGGCGATCACAAGAAATTGTTTATGGATGGACAGACAGACGAACGAACGGACGGATGAACGGACCACGGATGAGAGTGATCAGAAAAGCCCACCATCAGATGATGGTGGGCTAAAAATGAAAATGACCCTGTATCGCATGTAAATAAATTTAACTATATGAAATCCCTGTTGAAATGTTTCATGTCAAAAATCACAAATTATTGAAATTTTGCTGAAGTTGTGTCGTTTGCTGTGACAATTTTTAAATTTGTTTAAATTAAAATATTAACCAGTTGATTAAAATCCAGTAAATGTTACAATGAAATCTGTTCAGCCATGCTGCAACAATCAACCACATGTTACCGTGTTTACCACCCTTACATGTGTGAAACAATACTACATACAGCTGTACATTTATATATGCGGAGAAAGGACATTTTGAATGCCTCGACATAGATTCAAACTCGGGTCTCTTATATGCATACATGTCATATGTAATACCAATTTTGTTTGTTTGTTTGATTAGGGTTTAGCACCATATAAAGGGAGATTTCTTTTTGAGAGTAACAGATTTGTTACTCTCCGAACAAAATGCCTTTAACTGGAGGGTCCGGCGATTCTGCTTGTTCGTTTAACATCAACTTGTCATTTCACTTTTATGTCAGCATAACAGTCCAATGGGTGAAGAAAACCACCCTCAACGTGACTGGCAACAAAGACAAGACAGGACAATCTTGTGAGGTAACACCAAGACATCATAAAAATCATAAAAGAGAACAGTTTCTTGTTCATGTTGCCTCTAAGGTCTGAGAGCACCAGGGCCTCAGACAACTCGATCTAAACTGCCCGTCATGTGATTTTGCAATAACGCCAACATAACTCATGTTTGGATGACACTGATAATATTTGTGTCTTCAAGTTCATGTAACCCTCAACTTCATGCTAATGATTGTCAAACAAGCAAATTTTAAATATAATGTTCTAAAATTAAATCCATGGTTACACTACCGTTTGATTGGGGCACAAGTGCTTGCCGATCCGCGTACCCATAGCACCATCCCTTTTATCACGACTGTTTGTTTAACATCTTGATCTATCACAACAGTTTGTTTAACATCTCGATCTATCACAACAGTTTGTTTAACATCTCGATCGTCTTACAAAACGAACCAAACATTGACATAATACAATGTTAACGTCCACTGAAGTGTTCACCCTACATACATCACAGTTTTCACTAGTTCAATCTATGAATGCATTGTACATGATACAATGTAGTACCTACATTGTATATTGGTTACCACTATTATTAATACATAGATGAACTTGTTCAGTTGTTGTTGCATTGAGAACAAGATAATTTGTAGAGGCTGTGACATGTGGTATTGATTTAAATACCTTCAAATCTCTGAATAATGTAAATTTAATTTATTTTTTTTAAAAAGAACTAATTTACCTAGAAGAATTTATTTATCAGATATTCTGAAAGATATCATAATGCATTTGTATTAATGACTGGTAAATAAATATGTTTAGTTGATGTATTAAAGATAATATGAATTTTTGTGGGAAATTTCTGATATAAATTTCAGGAAAATAGTTTTAAGATATTTACTATAAATTTACTGCATAAAAAAAACACCAAATGTGAGACATGTGTATATAGAAGCTTCAACAAAGTAGAATTATCCACATATCTTAATGGGGTTCGATTGATAATGATGGAAGTCGAATTTTAGCATGCAAAATTTAATATTTTACTTGTAATATGGAAAAATTTTAGGATCAAAATTGAATCCACCTCTTTTGATATTGAATATTCCTGCTTACAATAAGGGGATATTAAATATTTTTGGAGTAAATTTAGTATTTTATTAAAAATCTCACCAGATTGATTGATTGATTGATTGATTGATATGTTATGGCGTTAGTGTATTCTAACAATAATGGACACTAGCACAACTAAGATGCGAAACGTTTCCATACTGTTATTAAAGTTATTTTCCGCCAGTGCTAAGTAAAGACAGCATCGCAACTCTTCAAACAAACTGCTCTTAGCCTGAAGATCTCAACCTGATATAGCTGGGTTTAAGCAAGGCCATTTTGGTCATCACTAGCTTTGATATTCACTTTTCTATATAGATGTTTACTAGCCTTTATTCCAATATTCCACCACTCTTGATAAAAAAAAGGTGAAATGGCTCGATACAGTAAAGCAAGAACAATTTGCAAACTGATGTCATTTTGTTGTTGTAAAGTCACTACCAGAAATCGCCGGATTATTATCTGTGTTCTATATAACACTGATCGGATCCTGTCATCTGACGCGGTGTTGAAATCACAGAAATCACAGTAACCAAATATAATTACCTGTAATAATTGTTTCCCTGTTAATGTAGAAGTTAATGCATACAAATAATACAATCTGCTGTGGAAAACAATATCTGCATCCAGAACGAGAGATTTTATGTTTTAAGACATAAAAAAACTAAATTCTAAAACTAAATTTTGGCCAAAATCCTGTAGGATTTGAATGTTTCCTAAAGGATTCCTAAGTGATACTGGCATACTCCAACTGTAGATACTGCAAGTCACTTTAACCCAGCCCTAAAATGTGAAGTGTTTTTCTCTGTTGGCAAAAAATTTAAAGAGTTATTCAAATGAGTATGGCTTGGCTTGGTACGAATGAATGATATTGGTGTTTAAGGCTGTGCTTAAGGGTATTTCACTTATATGATGACAGGGAATTCCAACAATAATTGACACTGAAATAACCACACTATCTGAAGTGTGTTGATAAAGTTTGAAAGTTAATCTTCCTCCAGTGCTAAGTAAAGACAGCATTGCTAGTTTGAAATCATCCTGTCCTAAGCCAGAAGGCCCACCAGGCTTGGTAAATACTGCCAGTAGCCAAAAACGGTAATAAAAAAAATATGAGTAAATTGTTAAGTCGTATATTGCCAGTTATATACGGACATTCCAACGTGAGACTCTGAAGCTCAGTCAGTAGATTGTTGCCCTTATGAGCCACAGGTCACAGTTTCAATCCCTAGTTGAGCAAAGAAAATGTATCGACTGACTAGGCCTACATGTACAATAACCTCCACCAAGGAATAATTTGGTGTTGTAAGTTGATTGATTGATTAGTATTTTATGCCTTGCTCAGTGGTATTTCACTTATAAAACGGTGGCGTATTCCAACAGTTATTGTAAATGGCAGTACCACAAAATGCTAAGTGTTTTTCTTTGTGGCAAAGTTAATCTTCCACCAGTGCTAATTAAAGCATTGCTACATTTGAAACAAATTTACCATAGCTGCTCTCTGCTGTTGGAATAGGGATCAATATAATATAATCTTCATTACTTATATTCATACAATACTCTTAGTTTGAACAAAGTCTGTTCGAGAGACACAAATAGGAAAATTGAACACAGGACTCACACAGGCAGACACTAACTGACCATTATTAGTAAGGAAATTACAGAGAAGTCAAATACTTTAGACTGGGCAAGAGAAGCCCTTGATGGAGTGGTACACAGAATTGCCAATAACCCTTCCAGAAAAGTAAGTACTCCTACAGCCCGACATGTAGTTGGAATGAAATACCATGCCTTGGGGAGAAATTTTGAAAATAATGTACTGGACTGAAGTAGGATTTGGAGAGAATTTGTGACCTTGATCATATAGTATCCAAAATTGCCAATAAACACCCAGAAAGTCAAGCAACCAGACAAACCCTAGTTGGGAGTGAAATCTCTTGCTTTAGAAAGACATTTGGAAAATAATGTGTATTCTGAAGGATTTTGTTTGTTTGATTAATGATTAGGGTTTAATGTCGTACTCAAAGGTATTTCACTTACATGGCAAAGAATTCTCAACTTCACAGTGTTCCTTGCCTAATTGCGGTGGAAAACCGAGAAGAAACCTCGTAAAAACCACCCCTGCGATTGCTGGAGCCATATCCTGTGACTCACTCATATACCTGAAGGTCGACAGATGGACTCACTCCTGTGAATGGTACATCGAAGTAGGTTTTAGGAAGCACACTCGCTAACCACTAAGCCACAGCCGCAGGTCCGTGAGGGATTTGGATACTTGTTATACTCAACAGTGATAATACTTTACAAGGCAATAAGAAAAAACTCAACAGAGTGTTGAGATAATAGTCAACAGTGTTGAGATAACAACAGAGTGATAAGAAAATACTCAGTGACAAGATAATACTCAATAGTGATAAAATAATATTCAATAGTGATAAGATAACACTCAATAAAGGGATAAGCTAATACTCAACTATGTGATAAGATAATTCTCAGAGTGATAAGATAATACTCTACAATAATAAGATAATACCCAACATAGTGATCAGATAATATTCAACAGAGTGGTAAGATAATACTCAACAGAGCGATAAAATCATATTCAACAGAGCGATAAGATAATACTCAGTAATAAGAAAATACTCAACAGAGTGATAAAATATTCAATGTAGTGATAAGATAATACTCAGAGTGATAGGATAATACTTGACAGTGATAAGATAATACTCAGAGTGATAAGATAATACTCAACAGAGTGGCAAAATAATACTCAACAGACAACAGAGTGATAAGATAAAACTTAACAGAGTGATAAGATAATACTCCAGAGTGATAAGATAATACTCAACAGAGTGATATGTTAATTCAACAGTGATAAGATAACACTCAGAGTGATAAAGTTAGACTAAACAGAGTGATAAGATAATACTCAATAGACTGATAAATTATACTCAATAGAGTGATAAGATAATACTCAATAGATTGATAAATTATACTCAACAGAGTGATAAAATAATACTCAACAGAGTGAAAAGATAATACTCAGTAATAAGAAAATACTCAACAGAGTAATAAAATATTCAATGTAGTGATAAGATAATACTCAACAGTGATAGGATAATACTTGACAGTGATAAGATAATAATCAACAGAGTGATAGGATAATACTTGACAGTGATAAGATAATACTCAACAGAGTGGCAAAATAATACTCAACAAACAGAGTGATAAGATAAAACTTAACAGAGTGATAAGATAATACTCCACAGAGTGATAAGATAATACTCAATAGATTGATAAATTATAATCAATAGAGTGATAAGATAATACTCAACAGAGTGATAAGATAATACTTGAGAGTGTGATAAGATAATTTTCAGAGTGATAAGATAATATTCAACAGAGTGATAAGATAATGCTCAACAAAGTAATAAGATAATACTCAGAGTGATAAGATAATATATCAAGTCAGATATGTAAAACGTTTGACTGTTTGATTAGGGTTTAACATAGTACTCAAGGGTTTAACACTGATATGACGACGGATTTTCCATTCACACTCTTCCTTGTTTAAATACGGTGGAAAACTGTGAAGAAAGTTCAAGAAAACTTGCAAACCTTGTAAAATGGACTCTAACACGTGAGCAACACAGAGAAGTAGGACTAAGGCAATGGGTGTGACATGTCCACCTGTCCAAATGGACACCCTGAAGTCAACAATTGCCTTATTTCGACACCCTGTTTTAAGAAACTTTAACATGCATGCAGGAAATTGGACAGCTAGTTATATGTAAAGTGAAGCAAAATTAAAATTTTGGACACCTTACTTTTGCTTTCTGAGGCCCCTGATACTGTAGGATAAGTAAACAGACTGAAACACGCTAACTACTAAACCACGGGACGACGGTCAAAAAAGGACAAAAAAATTATCTGATTACCTTCATACCCAATAAACGGGCAAGTGCCGGGAAGCAGAACCACATCTTAAATAGTACTGGTATACTTTTTAATATCCACGCAGCTGTTAGTTAACCATATAACTGTTCCCAAATAAAGCCTGACGTTTGGTAAAATAGCATTACACACACATGCCCGTTGAAGGTATCAGTAACATTATACACGTGTGATTGACTGATTAGTGTTTTACGCCACACAAAGTATACACGAAGAGAAATTAAAACAATATCATTCTAGAATAATTGCGCATAGGCATTCTAAAAAATGTATCATTTGAAAGCTTCCATGCTACAGTTCCATTCAAATGTAGTGCTATGGAATACTTTTGTTTAAGTTTTGAAAATTGTCTGAGAAATTCCTGTAGTTCCTGATTTTCAGCCGTTTTTTTTTAATGTAATTTTCCATACATCACACTTTCACTTGTTTTTCAATAAATATTTTAACAGGAATTAAATAATTGAAATAAAAAAAACGGTCGACAGCTCACAAGGTGCCCAGGAGGTAAGCTCTAGAAATACATCCCTAGTGTATTCTCAAACAGTTGAACTTGGCCTCACCACAACATCTTTAGGTAAATCCACAATAATTCCAAGATATTTATTAAACAGGTATTCTTTTCAATAACACAACGCAGCAGGGGCTTGATCAGAAATCAAAAGTACAAATGTATGGTGTCCAAAATGGTCATTTTGCTTCACTTTTCAAATAACCGGGTGTCCACTTTTGACAGTTTTCCTATCTCCTGCATGATAAAGTTTCTTAAAACTGGGTGTCAAAATGAAGCATTTGTTCACTTCAGGCTGTCCATTTGGACAGGTGGACAGGTGTCTGCCTCAGCCCTTACAAAGCAGGTCTTGGCGATCTTCAATAAAACAACTTGAAAGTGGATAATTCCATTCAGCTGATCCTCTTAGTTGACCAGTCTTGGATTAACCTAGAACATAACTACAGGAGGCTGTAGATCCTGACGGTCACTGATATTTCCTGGAAGCAGCGACAGTACCGATGCTGTGGATTCTCATTCACACAGAACAGAGCACTCTTCCTTCTATGGCTGAAAAGAAGCAGCAATTACAGAGAAAATTCGAATTCTTTCGCAAGAATTCACAGCTAATGGCTACATCCTCAACCAATAATCCCTCGCACAATATAGTCCTGATTGTTTTTGTCAAAAATAGATTTTGAAAAAAGAGCCCTGAACGATGTGGCGATTAGCTGATAACTGTGAGACAATTCAGCCTTGGGTAAAACACCTGCGTCTAGAACACAAAATATTTGCCGCAAAATAAATGTTCTTTTGATGGCTTGTGTTTCTGAACATTTGGGGCTCTCCCGGTGGTTCGTTACATCATCCAGATGGATACAACAAATATGATATTTGTTCATTTGATGTTTAATCAACTGTTACCTTGTACCCAGGGGTATTTCATGCTTTAAACCTCATAAACAACATCTGCCTTTGATTTGAAATGATCAGACAGAAATCTTGAAAAACAAATATTTCTTCTGGCAGAAAAAATATTTTTTAGGTGAGGAACTGCAGTTTTTGTTTGATTGTATTTAAGGATATTTCTGTTATATCAGGAATTAAGATTTGAGGTGCGCTGTCCTATGCTTTAACACAGATCACTCACCTCAAATCAGAAGGCCTTGTTACCAGGGGCTTTATAACCAGAAATCAAAAGTATGGTGACCAAAATGGTAATTTTTCACTTTTCAAATAACTGGGTGTCCAATTTTGACAGTTTTCCTCTCTCCTGCATGTTAAAATGTCTTAAAACAGGGTGTCCAAATGAGGCAATTGATCAATTCAGGGTGTCCATTTGGCAAGTGGACACCCCTCTGTCTAAGCCTTTGATATGAATGCATATCTCTAGGGAATTATGCAGCTATGCAGGTTTTTATTTTAAGAATTTAAAAAGAAATGCTGTCTGGAATAATATTTTATGAAAAAAAATCCTTTTTCGACATTTTCTGAAAAGTTTTTAAGATTGTACACAAAGATCATTATTTACCCAAGATGGCGCACTCAATTGATCGATGATCGGGATGGTTGAATTGATTTTGCGTCCAATTCAAAGTTCCTTGGGTTCAGAATGAATGATATTACATGTACGAATACAGATGATGTGAAATTCACGTGAAATAGAAATGTGAAGAACACAGGTTATACCAAATATTTCTTTAGTGTGTAGGATTGGGGTTTAACTTCGTACTTTAACCTATAGAACGACAGATTGTCCATTTCCCACTGTTCCCTGCTTAACTAAGATGGAAAACCAAAAGGGAACCTTGTAAAAGCCACCCCCACGATTGCTGGAGTCCCATTGTTTGACTCACTGATATACCTGATGATTGACAAATGGACTGTACCCTGTGAACAGTACAGAGAAGAAGGATTAGTAAGTGGATACCCTAGCCATTAAGCCGCTGCCACTGTTTTGGGGTTTGATTAGGGTTTTACTGTTCTAAGGGTTATTTAATTCATATGGCATCTCACTAGCCTGATGGGTAAAGGGAATAACCCTCAACTTGTAATAAACAATGACAAGATATCAAAGGAGATTGCCTTTGGGTTGCCCATTTCGCTAAGAGAGCACCAGGGCAACAGGAAGCCAACCCTTTGCAGAGGAACTTTAGGAATGTTTCATATTACATAAGGTTAAAGATAAAGTCCAACAGATCAAGAAAACTGACTTACATTTGGATGTTGTTTCTGAACTGCCTTTTGTTGGTGCCACAGGTGTTCCAAATGCTGGAATATCCTATCACTTGTACGAGACATGATTCTCTGTCGCAATTAAAACACTATAACCAAGGCTCCATTATTATTTATATTTCCCAATCCCTAGTGAGCTGCTGAGACTGTCTATCCCTTTGATATTAACCAGGCCATGGGAAATGTCAACAGGGTTTGTCCTTGAGCTGGACTCTAAGTTCGTAATACTTAACGAACAACCAAGAACGCTGAAGCACAATGTCCTTTTAAGGAGACTTTCGTTGGACGAGAAATACATTTGTTTCTTTTATGATTAGATACCATCATTTCTGAACTGTCAACACCACCACAAGATAAAGGTTCCCAGTAAAATTTTTTTAATTGATGCCACACTGGTGACATTTTTTAGTTTCATAGCGTAGGAACACAGACAAATTTTAAACTGTTACGCAGTATAATTGTTTTGCCACACAATTTTTTTTTTAAAAGGTCAACAGAAAAATTAGACTCACTAGAGATTTAGTTGAAGTCTATTGCTTGACACAAAAATATAGTTTTCATATTTACACTTATCAGTTCCCAGATACAAATTGTCAATAGAAATCTTCCTTTGCCAGATTGACTGATCTTTACAACAAATCTCCACAACAAGCAGTATGAAAATTCGTTTAAAATAACACACTACCTTTCCAGAGAGTAATTTTCCTTTTTTTAAAATAATTATTTATTCCAGTTGGTTTTTTTGTTGAGTTCATCACAACGATATAACAACGATATAATTTGATTATTTCGCATCTTTATTTTTCGCAGGTATTTCTTTTAAACTCTGTCAACTTGCCTTTGATGTGAAATCACTGACTCGTTTATCTCAGTCTCCTTGGGTTTTTTAAAATATCGCTGACCTCAAACAAGATTGGTTCATCAATGCTCATCACAGCATGCCTTATTTCCATCATTTCCAGGAAGTTTCACAGAAGAGCAGAAAACCACTTAGGCTACCCCAAGCAGCATTTGGATGAGCTAAATTGTAAGGGAGAGATTATCACCTGGTACTTAGTCAAATTGGTATGTCTAACAGAGTAAAGACGGAAACAGTTAGTGAGCGTAGTTTGTTTGCCTGTTATTAAACGATTAAACATCTAATTCCATTAAATAATCCCACTCTGCATTCCTTCTAATGAGTAACATAGATTCAAGTAATCCACCACACTCTCTTATTCACCGACAAAAGGTAATTATATAGACAACTAGGCCATCACTCTTCTTTTGATCTTAAGGTATCACTAGTGCGAGTGATCTCTCTCGTTATAGAGAGGCTTGCACTAAAGACCATTACATGGTCATAACAAAAACACAAACCAAGATATCTTTAAGAATGGCCAATAAACTTTGAAGAATTGTTCCTGAAACAGGTCATCAAGAATTCTAAAAGTCAATCTCAGACGCAACAAGGTTTCCATATAAATTTGGTGAGAAACATTGTGTATTGTACTTTTAGATATTTTCTCTTTTGTACAACTTGTCATTCAAATTAAACAAAATCAAAAAAACAGAAAAACCAATTTTAAAAAAAATAATAATAATAATTTTGTTTTTCGATCAGGGATATCCCTTAAGAATTAAAATTCAGTTGAGTTTTTTGATACAACCAATATGTTGGCCAAGGAAGTGAATTGGCATTGTTGTTGTTGCAAGCTGTTGGAAAGAAATGCATTATATTCCTGTTACAAATTCATCCCTTATACTGCATCTCTGTAAACAGATTTTAAAGTAGCACTCATCTGGTAAATCCTGTTTGAAATTTCATCACACACAACTGCATCAATGTGAGCAGCTTTTCAATGATTGTTTAGGTAATGTTGAGAAAGAAATTTAATCTTGCCTCCACCTATTGTTTGAGACTTGATCACATATTTTCTCACTCGCTGTCAATTGCTTTAAAACTAACACAGCTATTTCCAGTTTTGAAATTTATCACATATTACTGCATCACTGTTTTGCTGGTACCCATCCTGCTGAAAATCCATCTTACAGGCATATTGTGAGCCCTCATCTGGAAAACCCTATTTTAGTGCTAACTTATGTAACTGGTAAATGGTATTTAAACCCTGACAGAAATTCACTTTAACTGATTTGAGTAATGCATTTGATCAACCAGATCAACCAGAAAAATGGATTTTGTCAAATGTGTCTGCATGTACTGATTTCGAGGCACAGTAGTATTGTCCAAGAAACATGTGGTTTTGAAGGTTTAAGAATAGCCATGTATTGATGATAGTTCCATACAAATACTCCACACGTTTGAGATCGTAAAAGCGTTGAATGTCGCCCATCTGACACTTCCAGGCGTTAGACATTCGCACTTGAGAATGACGTGATAATAACAGAGTCTATAACACTGTTGATTCAGTTGTCAAAAAACATAATAACAGTCTATAGATATTTTAACATAGTCTGTCAATTCTAATAAATCTCGATAGCTTATTAATAAGCCCATTATGAAATAGGTGAACAGATTCCTGTGTTGTTTTCTACAGGTATACACTGATCAAGCACAGATAGAATTACAAAATCAAATTGTCCATAAACACGTCTGTCTGGAAGGAGCAAATGCAATTCTTTCTAATAGAAACCATTCCCTGATGAACAAAACTGAAGGCATTAATTTATCTGCTACATATTATATCAATTCAATTGCAGAAACTGAATCAGTTGAAAATTATTTGCAAATATTCAATCAGTTGAAAATCAATTATAAATTCTCAATCTGTTGAAAAAATTTATTTCAAAATTTACCTTTATAATCATGATCATATGACTTAAACTCTAAAATATGAAATCAAAACCAATGTATGGTAACTGCAATAACTGTTTGACCTAGGCTTACAAGGCTGAAAATAGAGGACTATAAAGGTGTTTCTTCAATGTCTAACAGGATAGAATTCAATAACCTGAGAATTATTGGGTTTGCATCCAATCATGCAAACATGAGATGTTTTTTTAAATTTTTTTTATTGATTTGTGTTGAATGTTCAATTGTATAGCATGAAAATATTAAGCAATTTTTCTGTTAAATTGTTTTAAGCTATCCAGTAAAAATACATTTGTACTTGACCCATTAATCAAATGGAAATATTAATAAAAATTAAGGACTCACTAAGACTACAAATATTGGTATTAACCACCAAAAAAACAATACCTGATCAAAGTTAATTATGATTGATTGATTAATTGATTGATGTTTAGTAGTGGCTAAGGGTATATGACGGAGGTGTACTTGCAAAGATTGATCAGCAACACAACCATAATATGGCAAATGTAATACAAATATTCTGTTAGAAAATTAATGTTCCTCCATAGCTGAAAGCCACATTAGTCATGGTTTTCAGGACTTAGTGGAGTCCATCTGTAAGAATTGTATTAATCATCCAGGAAATGATCCAAGTGATTATTTGATTAATTTGCACTCTTCTTTAGACTTGTCCACTTAGCACAAATCCGCCGTGAAAATGTGTTATATCCTTAATTTCTGTTTTACAAATCTGATGTCTTCAAAAATATTTTAACGGGAGTTTTCTCCTTCCACTGTACAACACACAGTAGCGATGTACCTCTGTTCACAAAGTTACTACGGTAATTCCAGGCTTCCATACAATCCAGTCTAGTGAAATATGGTGTTTTAAAACAGATCAACCTACTGACAGCCTACCATTATCCAGTAGCCAGTCTTTTTATTTATCAGGGGATCTCCAAATATTTCCTCTCAAAATTTAAGTTTTCAAAACTCAATAAAACTATATATAATATCCATCTCAATATAGAATATTGTCCTTTGTTTGTCAGAATGAATCCAAGGTCATTGTAAATAAAGCAGAAATTGATTCCAGTTTGGAAATATTTCTTCTCAAAGTTAAGTTTTCAAAACTCAATAAAACTAAATATATTATCCATCTCAAAACATAATATTGTCCTTTCTTTGTCAGAATGAATCCATGGTCATCGTAAATAAAGCAGAAATTGATTCCAGTTTAGAAAAAAATCTTACAATACTGATTCCTGGTGTGAAACAAAGGGACGCAGATGTAGGCATATAAAGGGTACTTAAACGCCAATGGTTGGGTTCATAAACAGTAGAACATCTTTCTGTAGCGAAAACAACTTGGTCTTAATATAACGGAGACGAGCTAAAGACTGTTTAGACTGGTGCCACTTGCTCGCCAGTCTTTATTAGAAATGAACACTACAACTTCGACAGATTGTTGGTTTAAGTGCAGTAAATATTCTCATAAATTCATTATTTTTACGCTTCTCACAAACAATCCATCCGACGCAAAAATGTTTACACAGAGAACTTTGAGCCTTGTAAGCAGTTTGAAGTATGCTTTACTGTCCAGTATCCAGACTAAATACAGTTGTCAAATCGCAACAAATAAACTGTCTATCGATCAAAAAATTCTTCACAGGATATAGCCATTATTGAAATCAATTTATTGGAAGACTTACAGTACAGTACTCCCAATGAAGAAGGTCTCAAGTGAAGCTCTTCAACGGCAACATAATCAAAGTTTCCATAATTAGACATCTGCCAGAAGCGCTTTTATTTCTTATACGTCTTCTATTCAACATTTCTGGACAGTTTGCCCCACATTTTGTTCACCGTTATATTCGTGTTAAAATGTAAACAGAATGGAAGTAGCACAGTGTGGACAAAGTTTAAGGGTGGCCAGCATTACTTTGTTGTTAGCGTTTCATTATTGGTATAACATGTTTGGATTCAACAACACTCATTTCTGTGTTTCTAAACACAGAAAGTCAATATAAACGATAATTGCCCTTTTAACACTTTTATAAAAAACATAAAAATTTTATATAAGCTTATACATTTATATTGTATTTATGTACATCTGCAGGACAACACCAAAAAATTCCCACAGAATTATTAAAACCAAATAATGGGCACACAATGAAATTGATTAAAGTTTCAACGCTATGAACATGCAATAAATGAAGGGGCTGATGAACACCAAGTTTCAACCCGTTTAAAGGGCTTTGGGTGCCACCAGTTTGGGCGGACAAACTCTCCACCCGTAAAATGATTCAGACTCAGCTGTAATTGTTCAAAACGTAAGAAAATATAAATGTCTGTCAAAACAAGGGATCTCAGAAAAACTCAAATTCCTAGCTTAATTCAGTGCACTTAATGATTATGGGACCAAACCGAAGACTATTGTCAGTCCATATTTCTTGTTTTCTTATTATTATACATACATGTAAGTTAGGAGCAGAGCGATCACAAACTTCGGAAGAAAAGCAACGGAATGGGTACATGTAGTTCATTTTACAAAACCACAACTTCAATAAAACAAGTAAGCTTATGTGTTAAAGGAGGGGTAAACAAATCTGGCTAATATTGCTAATATAAGTAATATGGATGTTAAAATTTGTTAGTCAAACCTATAATATGGATGTCAGCTATTTATTCAACAGAAATGTAGACAGATATAGACTAAACAGCTGAGAGTTTGAACACTTGTTCCATCAGATAGATGGATACTGCCAAGTTTGACAAAAACTGTACGCCTCTACCATAAGTATTATATACATAATTAGGTAAAACATTAAATTTCAAGCGAGAAATAACTGATTCTTTCTTTCAAATACATTATTATTCTTTTTTCATGGAGGAATATTTCTTAACAATTCTTCAAAGCTGATTAATTTAACACAGAATTTGTATGCAGCTTTTTGCGTCATGCTTTTCCAAGGGAGATAATTTCTCTCTTAAGTATCACAATTTCAAAACATGGAGGTCATCAGCTGTCAGTGAAATCATACTGCATGAATTTTTTTAAATTGTCGTGACACTTTGATTGTTTGTTTGTTTGATTGGTGTTTAACGTCGTACTCAAGGGTATTTCACTTATATGACGACGGATTGTCCACTTAACGCTGTTCCTTGCTCTATTATGGTGGAAAACCGGGACGAAACCTCGTAAACCCACCCTCGCGATTGCCGGAGCCACATTTTGTGACTCGATTCCGTGAACGGTACATTGAAGTAGGCTTTAGAAAGCGCACTCGCTAACCACTACGCCACGGCCGCGGGCCCCAGGCCAACAGGAAACTCCATCCAAATAACCTGATAAAGATTAAGACAAATGTCGAGCAGAATGATCATTTAGATAATAAGGAATGGATAATCACTTACTCAGATTGTTTGAACCATCCAAAATATAGCCACAGACTCACAGAACATACCACCATGAAACAACAACGAACCACATAACTGAATGCACTAGTCTACTTTGTTATATGCAGCGTCACTCTTTACTCATCGGATAAATCAAAATACCTCGCGTTTACAGTCTATACTTCCTTGCACCTTGACCGTTGGCTTTACGAACTATTGCCATGCGGACAGAATAGCCTATCGAATTCTGGAGAATTACTCTCCCTCGTGCTAGTCCAAATGGATGCGCTGTATACGTTTATTGTATACAACTGGAGCTGTAAGTAGAACGATAGTGTTCATATAAAGCCGCGACAAAAACCGCGAGTTGATATGTCCCCAGTGAATAGTAAAGCTGAAGCACAGCTGTGTTAAGGCCCCTCAAGGAAGATATCGACTCCGATAAAAGCCACAAAACGATGGAATTACAGTCAATCCTTGCCATTTCGTTTTCGATCGTTCTGATTTACACTAATTGCCTATTTACTATAAAGGTATTGCCCCTATACTGTAGTTTCATTCATTTCCCGCACAACAATTTATATGAATTCCATGTACGTGAAGCTCATATATAAGTAAAAACCATTTCCGTTTTTATTCTGATTTAAGCAAGATTCATGGGTCCCAAACTGTGAGATAGCCAACCTATAGATCATTAGATCCATGCATGTGATGGGAGTCCGATCCATCAACAGAATTTAGTGCATGGCTCTTAACGGGTTGAACTTATCAACAGCAGATAACACGTTCAATAGGTATTCCGGTTAATAGCAATGATATAGGAGAGACAGCCCTCTATCGGAGACCTACATCTCGGACTAAATACACAAATGGCTACAGATCATCTACAGGCATCGTGATTGTACCTCTGACTTTAATGTTTTGTATCTGTGTTGCTGTTTTTTCCTTTTGTTCCTGTTGTTTTTTTTTTAATGATTACAATTAGACTGACGATGTACATGGTACTAAAGAGTATTTCTCTTGATATGACGTCTTTCCATTACAATCGTTTGATACGGACGAGGGGACCCCGGTTAACGCTAGTGATACGGTTTCTTTCTTTTTATCTTTGGTGTGTGTGTGTGTTTTTTTAATTGTTTGTTTTGTTGGGGTTTTTTGGGGGAAGTTTCCTCGCTGTTGTATTTCATTTAAGCGAGACAGCGTAAGAAAAAGACATCGAGTCGTCATATGAGGGAGCCGTATGGATGAAATATTGATGAGTAGGACGTTTAATATCAATGTAACAAATGTCCAAAAACTGCATCATATCTAATATACATTATGGAACCGTGATGGAGTTCTGTATTCCAATGGATTATCAAATGAGTCGTGGAGTAACTCCCACCGCCGGAGCCAGGTGGATTGAATATGGTTCGCTGGCATGTTTAAAAATAGTACTTAATAGTAATAAAGAGTAATTCATTCATTGAAACCCGCTGTCATTGTATAACGATTATTTTGAGCGGATGATAATTAAAATTTCACCCGAATAGATATAAGCTGATGTGGAGATATGTACAACAAAGAAACGGTAATAGATTTTACCGGCACTAGGGTCCGTATTCATAAAGCCGCTAAACTCTTAAGCCCAGAAAGCCTTAGGGCCCGTGTTCATCGAGCTTCTTAACCCTTGAGCTCAGACAGCACCAGGGCCCGTTTACATAAAGCCGCTAAATCCTTTAGCCCAGAAAGCACCAGGGCGCGTTTACATAAAGCTACTTAACCCTTTAGCCTAGAAAGCCTTAGGGCCCGTGTTCATCCAGCTTCTTAACCCTTGAGCTCAGACAGCACCAGGGCCCGTATACATCAAGCTACTTAACCCTTTAGCCCAGACAGCACCAGGGCCCGTTAACATAAAGCTACTCAACCCTTTAGCCCAGACAGCACCAGGGCCCGTATACATAAAGCTGCTTAACCCTTTAGCCCAGATAACACTAGGGCCCGTTTACATAACGCTGCTTAACCCTTTAGCCCAGATAGCACCAGGGCCCGTTTACATAAAGCTACTTAACCCTTTAGCCCAGATAGCACTAGGGCCCGTTTACATAAAGTTACTAAACCCTTTAGCCCAGACAGCACCAGGGCCCGTTTACATAAAGCTATCATACCCTTAGCCCAGACAGCACCAGGGCCCGTTTACATAACGCTGCTTAACCCTTTAGCCCAGACAGCACCAGGGCCCGTTTACATAAAGCTACTTAACCCTTTAGCCCAGGCAGCACCAGGGCCCGTATACATAAAGCTGCTTAACCCTTTAGCCCAGATAACACTAGGGCCCGTTTACATAAAGCTACTTAACCCTTTAGCC
>JAVFBX010060349.1:0-17072 GCA_034783855.1 Mopalia kennerleyi | reverse complement strand
GTGTAAACGCCTTTTTCTTTAGCCTACGTGTTTCTACCATAGTCTAATGAAATTTTGTGCCACGTTTTTCGATCGAGTTACAGCAAGGGATATTATTGTGTAAGTTTCGTCTTACACATACTGACCCTTGCGTAGGAAGATGGAGACAGTGGGCTTTATCTAAGAAAGAAATAACTTGGTGCTGTATTTGAATATTGTTGAGCTCAACCCAAATGTGTCCAGATGTTTGGGGCAATGTGCCTCGGAGAGTTTTCTGTTAAGAAATATTGAAAATTTCCTCACATTTATTCACAGTTTAATTACAGATATATCAGATAATTTGACTATCACCTCTTACTCTAAGACAACAGTGTAGTATTGCCTGCAAGCATATTTATTACTTCATTATTTGAGTTAAAAATGATAGGATAATGAATACAGCTGTTTGTCCTCAGTTGATAACACCTACATGTAGCTAGCTGGTTACGTCACGAATGTCATCATACTATTTTGGGACCAAAGGAACGGAGAACAATATACAGCAAAATGTTCTTTACTAACTGTTTGAACGTTCATTGATTATTTACCTTTCTATTTCATTTCTAGTTGAATTTACTTGATCCTTTGATCGTATATTCCTTGTAGACTATGTCCCTTAACTGTACTGAACTCTACTCAGACTTTTGACAAAAACATAACAATGTGTCAACTGATAGATTAGGTACATTAAAACTAAATCAACAGATCAATACACAATGATTGTTAACTATTGCTTAATGTAATTTGATCTGATTTGGACATGAAGTGCTGTCTTACATTACTCTGTAACTCACAGAGAAGCGTATCTATAAGGTACTTAGGTATTGAAGTCAGATGCGCTGATCGTTGTAAATTGAGATGTGAATAAAACCCTCCATTTGTATAGGAAACAGACAGGGCTATGGGAGTCAATTGTTAGGGAACCAGTGGATTCAGCTACACGGGATACATGTGAACCCAGAATCAATGTCGAATTCGTCCGGTTCGTGACAGTATTTCTAGCTCGAGGATTAATGTAAACATTTCAATTATAGAGTATTGCAGACTCTTAACAATCACGTGATCTAAGTCAACTCTATCCAAATCCACCTGTCTTAAAATCGAATAAGGATAGTTGGATAATGTTCAAGAGTGAAGTAAATAGATTTGGTTACAATGCGTTTCGGCTGAAAGGAGTTGGTACAGTAATTGCGACCCACGACGGTTCGTCTTACTTTTGTCAAATCTACAGACTTACTGCAGTTTAAATACCAGAGGCAATATTGCCAGGTATTGTCTGGACTGCTGAGTATGGAAATTTATCACCAAATGATGTTGATAAACATATGGCCTAAGTTTAAATAGAATCATTCGCCTCACATCTCGGTGTCATTTCGCTACTTAATAAAAATGGTGAGAACTAAATATCCTTTCTTGTTTCATGGTAACTTAACTCAAATTAAAAGAAACTATTGCAATAACAGGAACAAAATTGACATTGCTCCTGTTAGGCTATTTTTGGGTAAGAGGTTTTTGCTAATTTACCGTCGCATTAATATTATCTTTTTGTCAAAAGCCACAAAGTATTCCGATGGAACATAAATTTTCTTGACTCTATTTGTTACAAATTAGTGTATGTTATATGCTACAATATCAGTGAATCCATTCCGATCTCTATTTAAAAAAGCACAACTTCTACACTCATCCATAGGTCAACAATGGTATTACAGAAACCAAGCTCAGAAATCAACCGATGCTTTGATGTCAAACATGAGCTAAAACTGCTCTGAAAAGATGTTCCATTTCATAATTTCCCCGTAAAAAACTTTTTTCCAGGTATACTTAAAACTAATTGGTTGTCCTGTGTGCATAGGTCCGTGTTGGGTCATATAACCGAAGTGACAGAATATTCTGAATATGAATAGTCGTTACTTTCTTTCTGGATTGTAGTATATCACACGAACCGATCAGTTCTTCATTAATATACGATGAATTCGATTCTGCAGGTAATCTGGTAACACGGAGTCATTATTTTCACCTGTATATGTTATCTCTGTATCCGAATTAATTCCTGGATGTATCACCTATAATTCAATGTTAAAATTATGTTGATTGTGTTTTTATGCACTTTGAACTACTGTATTACATTGATTAAGAAAACTCACCTGGCTATGAGTTAATACGTAGCTATAAGGACAACAAATATGTTTATACCCATCAAATGAAATAGTTCTGATCGTATAACGGTTGTGTTTTATCTATATGTAAAGAAAAAAATGTATACCCCCAAAACCATCCTATAGTAATAGTTCCATTGAATCAAATATCTACGTGTAGGCAAAGATAAGCGTCTTTCGGACACGATACTCGATAAGAGTATCTTATATATCTAATGAATTTGTGAACTTCTTCCTTGTACAATATATGACTTAGTTGTTCCCCGCTAGTTAATCTATCCATATAGTTATTACCTAAATTATCAACCACACGACTATATTACTCTTTATCCCTGTCAGTATAGTTTTGTTTAGTTTTTAATGTTTGCTTAACATATTGTATAACTGTACTGATATCCACTCTAAAGCCACCATGCTGAGACATCTGTTAAGTTTCACTCACCATTTAGCTCTATTTTGACCCCTTGATGTAACCCCCTCAATTGTTTTCTAAAAGCCACATAACCCATTTCATTCTTGTTTTTGCAACAGTTATTGGAACTGTAATATTTATGTATACTGTCATCACTCTGTTCTTTCATTAAGCTTGAGAAAGGTGCTAGTCTCTGCACTCAAACGTTGCCTGATAATAAATATAGAAGCTGAAATCCATAGAATTGTGTTATGCTACAATATATGACTGGCACGTTACTGGGTTTAGATACATTGTAATGCAAATCTCTCATCCATTCGTGATTTCGCTCTTCGTTTAAGACGCGTCATCTGATACAACAGTTTGATGCTACCAGAGTTGTGTAATTCAGAAGAAAAATAAATTCATTTCACCAAAATAAAGTTTTTTGTCTCTTTATTTAAAGTTACAGATTCAATGAATTACCCATTTATTCATGAATCTTATTGCAAGGTATGCCTACTGCATTTCTGATATTATCTGAGTTTTATAGTTTTGAATAGGAATAACTTCATTGCAGCTAAATAAAGATGTTGTGGATTTTATTGGAATCCGGATATAATGTCATGATAGTGTAATGTTGTCAGTTTTTTAAGTTGAAGATTTTACGAATGACACATCTAGTAGTGTAACTTGTGGGCTACTACTACATACAATGCTTATTTTCCGTAACAGTGTATTAACAAACTGAAGATCTGTGTATAGTGTTTTCGTTATTTTGGGATAACACTTTCTTAGTGTGAACAGATTCTAGTTCAGACAATTTTGCAGGTTAAAACCCGCCCAGGAATCGAACCCACTACCCTCCGAGTTAGGCAACGAATCGCCAGCAGCCAATGTCGGCCACCTAACCACTCAGCCTTCTACGGCCGACACATGTTAATTTTCACTTTCTAAAAGACACAAAAATAAATTCATTGATCTATGTATATGCGAAATAGATACTACATAGCACACCATAGAAAATACTGCCACATCGAATGCGTAACATATGTCGAGTAACTGACAAAAAGCCGAGTAAACGTCTTAACCTGTTACATCATTCTTATCAGGAATCGCTCTGAATAAAAGCGACACTGATGCAAAAATTACACTGCAAATAATATAAGGTGGTAACAGATGTAAATGTCAGACAGGACAGTTTGGAGAATCAGTGCGTTTTCCTCTCATGTCTATTACTTACACAGTGTTGTTAAGATCATAATAACAGCTGATGCTTGTGCTATGAACAACTTCATGTGAATCAAAAACAAAAATCAATATATGATAGTCTGACAAAAAAAAAACTTTATGAAAAACAAGTCTTGTCCCGGTTTAGGCGTTTTTGTTTTAAAACCAAATATGATTTTAAATGGGGTCCGTTTATAATAAAGACGGAATAAAGTAACTGACTGAGACACTGTTATGGATTTAATTTTAAATTTTAACACTGCAAACTTACGCTAAGATTTAGGGAAATTACTGTCAACACTTTGTGAGGGAAAAAACAAAACGCTGGTCACAAAAGAAAAAAAGAAATTCGATTTTTGAACTTTTTTCAATTTTATATTTTTTGTATTTACCAATAGTTTCGTGTTTTTTTTGCCAAAATACCCTTTATCGCTGAAAAATAGAGTCTAGTTGTTTTGTTCAGGTACACCTTCTTAAAACCGCAATAACACGGAAACGACAACTTTGAAAAGTATCGCGACAGGCATAACCATGGAACACAAGTCTCTCAATGAAATTATGTTTTGTATATAATCAAGACGGAATGATATAACTGACATGGACACTGTTTTCTGTTCGAGTTTAAAGTTTAATCCGGCAAACTTCACGCCTTGCTTATTAACAAGTTGATCAATAAACAGATGGACAGGTTGTCTAAGAGGAGCGATCATTATGTCGTGAATCTTAATCTGTTTTGTGTTTATCCATTGCTTAAATCTCGTCTAATCTCTGTTATTTTGGGTTTAATTCATCAATGTGTCAATGGACCATCAACCAATGGAATCAGTATGATAGTATCGAGTTTCTAACCAGATTTTATGCAATTATTGGAGTAACTAGTCCTGTACGATAAGGACGTACAAGAACTCATAGCCGCCTATTCGTTCGGTGGATGACTATCTACAGGGCTATCACTGTGCCTATCTATTCATTAACTTGATGACCTTATATGCTCTAATAAAGGGAGATACTTTTTTTCCTGTCGCTGTGTTTGACATGCTTGAGCCGCATGTCAGTCAGAGCGTGGCTGCCTGTCACATATTCTTGCTACTCGTTTCAGTTAGAGCTCACCATTGTTGTTAAGGTCCCAACAACATTGGCAGTCGTTTTCCCTTAAATAATGTCTTAATTAAAAAATGAGAGACAATTCTCTCATCTCCCAATGGATCTCCATATAAATTTGGCATATTTATTACTAGATTAAATAAGTGCGACGTTCTGGGTGATTTACACTGGCCGTGTACAAGCAATAAAATGTAGTTGACTGGCCAGCGAGGCACCATAGATATTATATGAAACGCGACCATTTAGTGTGCCTATAACATCCTTTATTGGCATCCTTTCTTAAATGTAGTATAATTAAAGAATTGAAGACATTGACACCTGAACTCAAACCCATCCAAAAATGGTCAGGAGATTGAAAGCATCTCCGTGACGTGTCTTCAATGGATCATCGATCAGGCAGCCTTTAACGATTTGTTGATTTTGCACAAGGGAATATATATAATCATTGGACTCCTTCCCAGTGTTTAAGTATATTTGCGCTCAATGAGAGTTAATCGGGAGAGCTGTATCTATCTATTTACTGCAACACAACAGAGGTGGCCATTAGTACTATGCCAAAAGACAAATGCGCTGAGATTATTGTGTTTACTACTTCGGCTTTCCATATCAATGCATGATTGTATCATTGTGATTAGCACACTACCCAAGCCTATTGTTAAACAATTGATATATCGGCTTGCATAACTTTTGGGTGGAGAAAACGAAACTGGATAAATCGGCAACAAAACAGGCAGGATAACAGACAAGCATAAAACAGTCCTGCAAATTGCCAATACTAAACATCACACTAAATAGGGCATTAAGTCATGTGATTTCCGATGTTTCACGCAATTCGCTCAATTTCCGGGTATTTCTTACATTCCTTTTAGCTCTAACATAAACGGAAAGTTAGAAAAATGTCAATTATCCTTTCCAGCGGTACGGCTGCACTCAACAGCCACACAACGCACGGCCCTTAAAGATCGGTATTCAAAACATAGCGACAGCGTTTGAACGAGGATCCCGGAGGTCAAGTATAAGAGAACGAGACTTACATACCCTATAGTGGCATCGTGATGTCGTACCTCAAACTGAACCAGATAGTCCTTACCTCCCGCTAACTAACTTCCCAGATGCGATTTAAAAATGGTCATATAATGTTTGTCTAAGAACCTATCAAATTGTTTTTATTAAGACCCGAATGTTTCAGATAGTAATAACAGTATGACCATTTGTTCAAATATTTTATAATTTTGCAATGCATGTATGTTTGTTTGATTAATTTTCTGGCTTCTTTTATAATTCATATATATTCTTGTACATGTCACTACTATGTTCACTGCTGACGATGGCAAAACAAAGTCGAAATATTCAGTCAAAATGAGTCTTTCATTCTTCGTAGTTGCACTACTTAAACACTGTTGAAATCCGAGAGAAAAACTCGAAGTAGGATTCCTAAGCAGACACGCTCACCACTAAGCCGAGACGGGGCCCATGTTTAATTTGACTCGATTAAGCACAAATAAATTAGCAAATGCAGTGTTTGGTCAATGAACCCGTTAAACCCATTTACATTAAAAGAAATATACATTTTAATCAATTTCGTGTTCAACGGTTGTTCAACTGATATCTTTGAAATGTTCTTTTCTGGCTTGAGATATTCATAATTTACATTAAAACAAAATAAGATTCATATTGTAGATAAAACATGACAAGAGACATGGCGAAAAGAACAAAGAGAAACAAGTCATGAATGGAATAATACAAGTTAAACTTATTTAACTTCGGAGACTTTCGTCAATTTCAAACAGTTTTCAGAAATAATTTTAAATGTTTATGTTAATTTTGTATTGTCGTAATGAAGTCATGATAACGGAAAATTGAATATCAGTTGTGAGGGGAGTTGAGACATGGGAGAAGAGACCAGAACATTGTGGCAAATGGGAGCTTACCAAAAACACTTTTGGGCGCCAATATGTTATATTTCAGTAATTTCTATGCAATATATTTATATATATACGTAACTATAGTGAGCCCAGAAAGAATACTCCCGGCCACTGTAAGGTAGGCTCGTCCCTGTATGAAGACAATCAGCAGCTCGATTGTGTAACCTGCTTTGTCCTTATGGGTTTTTTTCGTACTTTGAATATGATTACATCTATTGTCTGTTTGATATTTCTTACACCGACATCAACCTATACCTAAGCAGGATAACCGTTTCTGGACGATGTGTTTATTGCCCGTATACACGAACATAGATAGTAGACGCAAATTACTACAATGTAATATTTTGTGTTAGACGTTTACGAAATAAAGTAATTAACTATTTGATTTCTATATAAAATGTTATCTTTTTGTGCAAGCCTCGATTTACCACAGTGTTATAGTCTCCGCTCTCCCGGATCAACTTCATTCACAACTGATATATAAACAAGCCATTCCTTTGTTGTGGTATCTTTACATCAACTGATTCGTGGTAAGGTCCTACATTATATTTAACATGACACATGGACATTACTGACATCTTATTGGAATTGACGAGCCTTTCCATTTAAATACTCATACTTTGTTCTCGTCAGATTGGCCTGTCGCTGCAGTAGTGGCAAAGCAGTGAGTAATGTCCACGACAGATGGCTGGTAACGAGGTTTTAAATCTCACCGGCGGGATATTACCCAGTGCACAGTGCCGACAACATAGGTATGTTTTCATAACCATTTCGTGACAAAAATCCTGGCATACACGGCCAAACATATTTTTTAAAAGCCTATTAACACTGATGCACGACACCATATTAGTCTTAAACGTTAATGTAGACATCATTGACTACTTCTAGTATCCGTAATTTCAGCTCTCGGCTACCAATAGTTTTTCATAAAACCCGTTTTTAAACTTCTGTGAAATAATGACTTGCCCACTTCCAATAGCTAACAGCAAACAGCGAATAGCGGATGAACTGATTATACCTATTATTTGGTGGATAATGTTTGAATTAAATGTGTCAAGATAACATAACTTACACTGTAAAAAAATGTTTGTATATTTACAGCACTACTAGCTGTATTACGTTACAGCAATTTTCACCGATATCGATTTCACCAATTAAAACTGAATTCATTGTTTTTTGTTGTAAATTTACAAAACGTTGCTGTAAAAATACAGTTCAATAAACACACAACTTTGTGTGTGTGAAATTACAAAACAAAATAGGTTTAAAGTGTAACAAGAAAATTCACTGTCTTATTTAACAAGTTATACTGCTTTCAACTTATGGTTTACTATTTCTTTTCATTGTCTACAAATAAAGTTCAAATAACAACAAAGCCACTATCAAACCACCAAATAATAGATTTTGTGTCCAACATATTTCGACGCAAAACAAACCCGCAGGTTTATCTTCAGGTTTGAATTACATTTGTCTTTTCGGTAGGCTGCAGAAGCCCCGTGTGAAATCAAATGCGAAATATACATAGGCCTACGTTTAGCAACCAAAGACAAATATTAAAAACAATTAACAAAAAAAAATGAAATATCTGATAGCATAATAAACATAAACTGGCCCAACTGATGTGAAGACTGTACCTGCAAAACGTATGCCACTTGTACACGATAGCAGTCATGTGTTAGAACATGGCCTATATTTTTGTCAGTACAATAGTTCAAAGCTTACTACATAAGAGATTTATGACTGTTCTTATTACAGTAATGAATGTCTCGATCATTAACTTTTTTTCCATTGGTATAGAAAAGCCTAGCGTAGACATCAGAGAGAGCTGTTTTTGCTTCGATTGATTGGCTCAAACTTGTTTACTTACAAATCTCATATGTGTCTTGAAAATCGCGTCTGGAAAACATGAACCAATGAACTACGTAACAGCTGCATACGTTTGACTCAAACACGCATGCTCTTTAAACTGTTTAACTGAACACCTGGGATTTGACCGAAAATATGGCAAGAAAACAAAGGCAATAGAAAAATACGTGGATATTTTTGAAAATTGACAGAAAACAGGAGATTGAACTTAATCTCACCAATTACCCCATAATGTTTTTATACATGACCTTATAAAAATGATGAAATCAATAACTCATACACATCAGGAATTAGAGGAACACTGTTTATAAACAGGCAATGCAAGTAACTGAGCAAAAGGGAATACTGTCACCTTACTTACCTGTTCCATAACTGTTTACTAGTATGTGATCTTAATAGCACTTTACAGTAACTGATGTTAACGGTGTTACTTTTCAGCCTTTATGAAAATAACAACTGTAAAACTACAGGACAAACAATGCTGTAATGCTACAGCAATATTCGCTGGTATCATTTTTACCAGCAAAATTTGCTTTAAATTTACAGCATGTGTTCTAACAGTGTAAGCTTCCTTTTTACGACTTTCAACAACACGAAAAACAACTGCAATATAAACAATAAAGGAAGTTACACGCAACCCATATTGTATCAGAGAACTGCGGTCGGTTGTTCGAGACGCTAGTTATTTTTAAACGGCTGTTATATACGTGTTGCTGATAATGGTATAGTTGAGTTTAACTGTGCCACTATATTCTCACCAGCCATCTTCTGATTTGACATTCCCATGTACTGTTCCTCTTTGACTAAAGAGGTCATTGGCTCATTTAGACCTTTCTAACGTTTACGAGTCGGATCAATATCGGCAGATGCTGAGGTATATTCAGTACATCGCTGACAGTTCATTAAGTAAAAGTTGTGCATTTCATGTTATTTACCTGTGACTCGACTAATGTAAAAATAGTATTCTACACAAATGTGTCACTGTTGTTTTAATATAATTTTTATATATTTTCGTATAAGATGTCACAACTGTACTGATTCACTTGTTCCTCTATATAACCAGTAAGACACACGCATAGGGTAGTTCTTGACCTATATTATAAAACCTAATTAAGCAAAATGTAACATTATATTTTACGCCAATCAAAATTAAGTGATATAGAGTGAAAAGAGATGTAGAGTGTCCTAGTTCCACTATCTCCGATACAAATCGCCTGTCATTTCGACCCTTCGTTCACGCTGACATTGGTGTCAAACTGTTAATTGAAATGTATTGGTCACACAAAGGTGTTGTAAAATAACTATATCTCCCGCTAATCTCAGCACTCAACGACGGCTGCACACATTACGTTTGTTGACCTTTATCCGCTTAACTATACCATTACTACTCGCAGTGTCATCATGTAAGCGACATAACTTCTGGGAGTTAGGTGCACGATTGGCTTTTCTCATACATTCTCGCGTTAATCATCATATTCAGACAGTCAGTCAACGTGTTATCTTTAACATCACGTGTTGTTTTGCCTAGAATAAATGATAATAAAGCCCGCAGTGCATCTTAAAGATTTGTCTTTGGGGATAAATGGAGAAAATCTGTAAGTGAATCTACTTAACCAATTTGTGTTCGTCCATTGTACACTGTGTGTTATTTTTTTTAGCGCAATGACTGATCAACGGTTACATACGTTTTCTTAGTTTATACTGTGTATTGATTTATTATTTTTGGTCAAAACATATATATATATTTTCTCTCTTCATTTAGTCCAACAATATATATAAATGCTCTTTCTCTGCAATAAAATATACATTTAAGAAACAAAAATCATCGACTTTTGTCTGAAAAAGTATGTGTACTTGAAACTGTTAGCCGCTTCTGGACTGGAATTTAAGCGTTTAGATGGCTTCTATGTTATCTCGGCCCGCGGACGTGGCTTAGCGAGTGCGCTTACAAAAGCCTACTTCGATGTGCCGTTCACAGGATCGAGTCTGTCTGTCGACCCTCAGGTGTATGAGGGGGTGGATTTACGAGGTTTCCTCCAGGTTTTCCACCGTAATTTGGTAAGGAACAGAGTGACGTGGACAAATCCGTCGCCATATAAGTGAAATCGCGGGGAAATGGTATCCGTGGATTTGGGATTACGGTAAACATTTCAATTAAAGGGCAGTACGTATTCCTTATACGTCTTCAACCGAATCAGGGTTGTTGAATTATGTTGGGAAATGAATTTAAGTGTATATCGCACGTTTTGTAGATACTATGAAGTTAAAGCAAATTTAATGTTAATTACATTTACCCCTTAGTTACACAGGAAACTTTTAGAAAGACAAGTACCATTTTAGCCTAAAACACTTCAAGGTAGCAACCTTTTGTTTATTAAGTATGGTCGACAAATATATTTTGCAAACCAAAAGAAGAATACAATCCCCGACACCCTATAAATATTTTGTAAAGAATGACACACTTTCTCTATTCATCTGATTATATTTTTGAGTGGTGATCTGCTCACATTTGCTTCTACACGTCCTGAGAGCTCCAGCACAAGCATGTTTTCAGGCACGGCATTTACTCATTACCATGAACTGTTGTGATGCGTTCTTGTGTAAAGCAACTTCATAAAACACAAATAAATAAAATAATAGGTAAAGTTCTATCCCATTATCCATTACGTCGCAGAATGTAATTAATTATGAAGATAATGTTCAGCTTTAATCGTTTTATAGTGAAAGTGTGGCATATTTCGTGATAACAATTAAGAATAAATTCAACACGTGATCGATTAACTATATTGCAATACAAGCAATACTACATATACAACTGACTTATGATATTATCCAAATAAGTTAAGGACATTGTCCTCTTCCAACTCGTTCCCATCTGAAGAGCAGCCAAACTGTGCATCTATTAATATACTTTTGAACGTTATATATAAAGTTCAATTCGTCCATTATATAGCGACTCTGATCTCGGCTGGTTTATTGTGGTGAGTAGAAATGATTATTATTTTTTTGAGTTTCTGTGGAGTTGTCGGTCGTTGGTGAGATCCCCTCGGGTTGTCACCACCTCTCTTCAGTTGATGGAATTATGATTAATTCTAACGTATTAGTATGCAATGGAACAGAGGTAATAATATCTGCCTAAATCATTCCACAATGACAGCGGAAGACACAATGTACCCGTATGTGGGTCCAGCTGTATGGAACTGCCTCCACTCGGTATTTCTAGGGCAATAACTGATACGTGATAAAGCGAGGATGATTTACTAATTGCAGATCTGAAGATAATGGAACATACATCATGAATAGAATTAATTTGCTGGCAACGAACAGTATTTAAAGAAAAGGCGTTATTTTGAAACTCTATCATTGAAGTCAATATTTATTGTTTCGGACACGATGGCTCTTCAAGTACCGATTTTGCAGTAAAAGTACCCTATGAAGGATGTAAATGTATCAAAATATCATATTGCGAGATTTTTCAGAGAAAGGTTTATCCAATTGTTATTCTTGTAACCCTGTATTAGAAAGTTTATAATTGATTGCGGACAATTTTCAGTGTTTTTCATTTCCAGTAGGCCGCTTGATGGTAACTTCTGATTGAACCTTCCTATCCAGATTTTATCAAAATAAACACTAAAGCAAAATTATTTCGATTCCCCAAACCTCAAGTAGTACGCATACATATTTGTTTAATTGTTGAACGGCTACAGATTTCAGCCAATACACTCATAAAAGTACAAGTACTTTGTTAATTATAACAAAGTAAGTACTTCGTTCTATGTTTAGCGACGAAGTACTTTCTTCAAAATTAACAAAGCACTTTGCTGATTAAGGTAACATAGTTTTGTTTGTTAAAATTAACAATATACTTTGTAAAACATAAAACAAAGTAATTTGTTAAAAACGGCTAACAAAGTTAACTTTGTTAAATTTTGATAAAGTACTTTTTGGAGTGTAATGATTGTCAAGTTTTAGCACATTTGACAGCACAGCCCTTTCATAAATAAATAATACCCACCGCGATTACAAATATCCTCAACAGTAAATTATAAAATACTTATTACTAATGAAATGTATTGACATAACGAGTAAAATATAACCTGCGTAAATCACAACAACTGGATGCAGCTAGTTGATATAAAACGCCTAATAGAGTGTATTGCTTCGGGTAAAAAATATATCATTAATATTGCATAAAAACTGATAGTATATAAAAGGTTTCGTAAGTAGCTAGCCTCCAGGGCTTTCGTGCTGTGTTTCTAAATCACACCTCTGTGAGTTAATGTCCTGACGATTAGCAAGTGGAAATGAGTTTATTTAACCAATAAACGACTTCCTGGAAGAGCGTGGATACTGAGGTCGTTACGACTCTATTGGATGGGGCTATTTGTCAGATACGTGCTCGCCGTTTAACTAATTGGAGGTTACACGTTCTACTTTGACATTCACCTATTAATTACACTTTATAAAGAGACTCATCTGAAGTTGTAGTACTAGAAATTTACGGATTAATAAGTTAAATGATATATAATATATATTTATTTTTAATAAATGAAGAGAGCACAAATATGCTTGCTTCCACCGGGATTCGAACCCGAGACCAATGGGCTACTGACCCAACGCTATATCGACTGAGCCAGAATATAGGCAGAATATATTTCCATAAACTGTACAAAAGCGCATTTACTGAAATGCAATATTAATCGTATTATGTTTGATACTTTATATGGTTAAAGAGTTATAATATGTAAGGAGAAGTAATGATATAAGTATTGCTTAAAAAAAATATATTGCAATGTTGAGTGATATTCATGTAAGTTGGTAGCTACTTGTATGCTTTCTCTTAGATCTGGAACGTTATGATTGTTGTACATGACTATTACCTGTTCTCGATATTAAATGAGTTTTTATTTTCATCAGTATATCATAGCAAATGGGATGCTCAAATAGGAGTTACAACCACTTGTTTGACGAGATCTGGTGAATACTAAACTTCTGGTGTTATAATTATATTCCCCCCAATTGTACCCTTTTTGTCAGATCCATGGGCATTGAATATCTATCACCTTGTTACCAGTCTCGTATTTTCTCCAGACAACAGAAAATATGACGTTCGTCTGACGTCATTGTTTCGCTACACACCTTCAAGATTGTTAGCTTAGATTTACAAAGAAAATGTTGTAATTACCAGTACCTGATCATGTTGATGTTTCCACCTACGCCTTGGGATAAATGTCTTTAATAAACAAATAAAGCGGATCATAAATGAATTGTTATACAAATAGTACTTGTTTAAGAAGATAATAAATATCTCAGCCTTACCACTCAGGTAAAGGTCGAATACTACTAATAAGATTGAAACTAGACATTTTCAGCACAAAGCATAAAAACAATATAGTAACCGACATTCATTATCAAACCAGACAAATTTGACGAGAATGAATAGACAAGGAGGATTTTAAAACAAGAAAATCTAAACTTAAAAAATTGTCGGAAGAAAGAAAGTAAGAGAAAAAACAGTCATGAAAAAAATAAATCATTTAAAACGGCAAAAGTAATACTTGTGCAGTGCTTTGTGTGGGGCTATTGAAGAGGTGCCGGGAGCCTTCACAGCTGGTCGTATCGAGAAAACAACCAGTGCCTTTGTAGTGAAGGGACCGCAATGTTTGTGGAATTATGTCGTATTGACCATGTCGGATAAGCTCGTGAAAAGAGACCATTACAGCCCAGCTAGCAAAGGGAAGTTAAACACAATTCTGCGACCTGTCTATCCCTGATTTAAACGACTAAGATTTATCAGGCTCTCGTGTCTAATGCATGCGTCCGGAGAGATTGTAATTTAGAAGGATAGATGAATCTGCCAAGAAAAACTTATTCACTGTGTTAATTGTATTTCGATCTGATTTATAACAGGCGTCTAGAACGGCACTAATCTACTTGATGACCAATCTGTATATGAGACAGGGTATAGTGTGACACAGGGCTCTCAGAATCACAGGCTACAGCCTCCTGGTTTCATGATAATGAAAACCCTCTGATTGGGCCAAATGCAAAACGTTTTTGTTCCTTGTCGAATTTTATAAGGATGTGGAATAAAGTACGGTACATAGTGGCTTGCGGTTAAGGGCACTACTCAGCACACTCCCCCAGTCAGTTAGTTTTATGGGCGGAGCTCTGGGCAACCAAGATACTCTCACACGTGCCATAGCAGTCAGGTATGACGAGAGTGTCCAAGACCTAGCCACCTCACTCCCGTATAGTTCCCGGGCAAGAAATACCAGCTGTTACTGGGAACATGGAGAGCTACATTGAACTGTAACAGAGAGATCACATTAATACTTCCCATTAACACGATCGAAGAAACATCAAATCAAAAGTCACTGCTAGGAAGGGAGCATTTATCGCCGGGATAACTCGCTCGGGATCGCTGCTAAAGAGTTTTAGTTATCTCTACACTTTATGAACGTCAGCGACTAGGATAAGGTAACACGGCCAATTGTGGCGGAGATAAGCTTCCCATCGACCAGCTAACCACGATATGCCTTAACTGTAACATAACTCCCTATTCAGTCACTGGTGACTTTTGAAGCAAATTAGTGGAGGTTTCTACATCTCCTAACCGACACCCACCCATGGCCTGTCCCGGGAAACCTGTCCAAATTCCAATGATTGCGTCTACATCAGTCTATGATAACCTATTGTTTGTCTCTCATAAATCGGTAGGAGGTGAACAGCGAGTGAGGCGCTAGCTTTACTCTAGGTCTCGATATTGGCGCGTTCTGGTCGTATAGATCACCTGGGAGTGCGATAAGTGAAAGCAATAAGCCATGAAGCTGGAATCGGGTGTCACCAAGCTTGTCGTTCCTACAATCAGGATTTGGTGGTGATTTTTCACTGTCAATAACATATCATTTCTCCTGGGATTACAGAGGTGTATATCCTCCGCGAGTCACCATGTCGGACTACTGTCGTCTCGCCAAGATGGAGGACTTCGAGGATGTCACTCTATCAATGTAAGTACTGTAGCTTTTTATAAAAAATGTAATTGGTTATTTGTAAGATTCCTATTGGTTACATAATTGGTCTTTACATATTTATATAAGTTAGTATAATTATAAACCGTTTACGAGAACATCTACGTGGCAATGAGAAAGAACAAATGTAATATCGGAAAACCATTATATATATCCGCTTTTTGTAGGCATGATATAACTTTAACTTTTCCCGATCACAAATAGCAAATTTTCTTTGTTGTGTGTCATGTTTTCGAAATTTTCAAATAATGATATAAAACTGTTAAATTACAACCAATATCGATCACGTGGTATTATTGTAAAGGTGCACTCTTGCTCAATTTCACACACATATTATATGTGATCGCTGAGAGCGCCTGTATTCAGTGTGCGTACCCTTTGTTTTTTGTGATAATCGATTAAAGAATTAAAGAGAGTTTAAAGACATTGCCCAGAACGTCCGCTTCATGTGACGCCATATATCGTTATACAAAAAGGCACATCATCTAATAATTTCAACAGTTTGATATGTCAGCTAATAACACCTGGCCTCAAGAGGTATAAGGACGTTACCGATGATCACATTTTTGCAGAATATACCACATTTTCTTACAATATGCAATGACCTCAGAATTGTCTTTATTGATGAAATGACGATTTAAGCGCCAACAACGGTGTCATTTTCACGATGTCGACGGATGCTAAGACAAGTTAGCTTTAGTGCGAAAAGAATGCGTAGAGGCACTGCTTTTGCCTTGTAAGCGTTTGTTATTTTGTAATATCTGTTCCTCAGAAGATAATGGACACCGAAGTCGGGCCCTTCTACGACTTAATCAAATTCTTCGAATACATTCACACCATGTTCTGTCGTGAAGCGGGATTGTTAATAACTATAGGGGCTATAGCGTGACAGCCGATCACCCTGTTCAGGATTCAATGTCCATTTGTGTTCCGTATTCAATGAGGAGTCCAGCTCAACATATCTATTGGGGGAATTTAAAGCGCACGCAATCTTCTTCACGTACTTGTTTCGACAAACAAAGAGTAACATTATGACTCAAACCCAAAGAGATTTTTTGAGTGGAACTGGTATTTTTCTGGTAACAAAACAGAGCCAACTGAACCAATTAATAAAGAAATGACAGGCTTGTCTCAACACACTATTCTTTTTAAATATTTTCATCTGGTTTAAAAACAAATTCTTGAGTACCTTTATGTTTCCCGCTGACAAGCACATGTTAAGAAATAATTTTGGTATGTACGTATGTAGGATCACAACTCAAAAATATGACTATTCATTTTAACTATAAATTTTGGTTTGTTTAAACCATCTTCAGTGCTATTACTGGCGATGGTTTTAACTAAACCTAAA
>JAVFBX010060238.1:6294-17075 GCA_034783855.1 Mopalia kennerleyi | reverse complement strand
CTCTGAAAACTTTGTTTTGTCTGTTGGTCATGTGCCACAATTATTGTCCGATTAAGTTCACTAACTTGCCCTACTAAAACTTTGTTATTGGTACATGGCAGAAGTTTCCTGGGGTGTTATCAAATTTATTTAATGTTGAAGGGATCTCTCTTATATCCATATTAATAATTCAATCTGGGAGGGAGAGTTTCTGGTTGCCTTGGTGTCTGAGCTAAGAGGCAAATCTGTGTTGGCATCATGGTGGTTTCCTTTGCCCAATAGACAGGCATTCTGCTATATACTAGTAAGTGAAATAACGTTTAGTACAGTGTTAATGCATCCAGGATCTTGAATAGGGATTTGGGCTAAGAAGTAACAGGAGCTGGATTTGTGGTATTCTGCACCAAGGACCTCCATCACCTCAAATTTCGTTTATGAACAATGCTTACTTTTTTGTTGCTAGTTGTGACAATATTACAGCATGTAAACAGACAAATTTATGTTTTCTTACAAATATTGACATTTTAAACTGTGAAATCAATTGTCCGACTCTCAGACCCAAGCCTTTAAACCAGCTTCCAAAGCCCAATATTGTGGACAAATTTAAAGGCGATTTAGGGTATCGTGTGATTGCTATGTGCTTTATTGATAGCGACTGGTTTTCTAATCAGTGGGCTGGCACAAAATAATATGAGTGAAGTACCAACAGTATGGCATAAGTTCCTGTGCAAACAAAATAGGGTTAATTTGCATTAGTCTTCCCTTGAATTCTTTTGGAAAAGCTAAATGAGTAAAAGAACCTTTTATAGAGAGTACTGTGGAAGATTGTTTGCTTGGGATTTAACCATAGGTTGTTTCCCTCATATGAAGCTGTGCCGTCCCGATGGGCGAAGGAAACCACTCAACGCCACTGACAACAATAAATCGACACCACAAACAGATCAGTTTCACATAGCCTATCTCCCTCCAAATCCTCCACTGTACCATGCAAGAAAACAATCACACAAACATGTGGTCAAGTCTTTGTTATTATTTCACAACAAAAGGGCTAAAAGATCAGAAAATAACAACAATTGGTTTATAAGTGGATCCAAAAGTGTATATTTCATCATTGCACACAGACCAAAAAGCTTGAATATTAATTGTCATCAAAAACCTACATACAACTATTATATGAAAACATGTCCAAATACAGAAACAAAGCTAGACACAGAGAACCACATCGTGTATCCATATATAATAATACAGAACGGTACTGAATGAAATTGTGTAATTTTAAATTTCTGCAAGTTCAAACTGCAAGGTGGAGTGCAAATTCGAAAAACATGCAATTTGGCAAGTTGAATGTGCAGTGCTGCAGAGTTCCATTTTCAACATTTACATGGCGTGTTAAGTAATAATGTCACAAAGAACATAAAAAAACTGTTAAGTTAAAAAATATTACTCAATTATAATATACTTTGACGTCTGTTTCAAACTCTACATATTTGTTCAAAGTGTCTTTTTTTATTGGACAAATCCGACTGCATACTACCATGAACCCTACATCACCTGACAACATGGAGCCCTGTTTACTTTGTACTGTGACAGGACAAACTGCGTAGTAAAATACAGTTGATTAACCAGCTTTTTAAATCCTTGATGAAAACTAGTTTACCAGGACATTCTTCGGTCGTCAATGAAGAGAATCATATTTTGATAAAATTATTTTAAGTAAGGTTCATTCTACTAAAGTTAAATTTACAACAATAGCAAAATTACAAATTGGGGTGCCTCAGAATATTGATTTGAGTTTGTTTGTTTGTTTGATTGGGGTTTCACGTCATACTCAAAGGTATTTCACTTATATGACAGCATGCCTCAACACCACTGGCAACAAACAAAGACAAGATGGGACAGGACAAATACAGGATGCAATAGACGCCATAAACAGATCGGCTACCAGTTCCCCTTTAGCTCTGAAAGCACCAGGAAAGCATGAAGCTCCCTCTAACCACCCACTGTTGATTTGAGAGATATCTTTTCCCAACATGATAGTCAATACATTTACGAAACATGTAATTCCATTTTAATAGAAGTATCCGATTCAAACACCAAAAAAGATAATACTGATATTTTTTTAACAATCTCAATTGTATATTTTCAAACAATATTTACAAATATATATCTGAACAAACTTCAATACTTTAAACATAGGTAAATATGTAGATAGACACATAGTACATTAGTTTATTATGCACCAGAACTTTCACAAAAACAAGGGTAAACTATATATCAAATACTTATGAGAATATTTTTTAAATGGTGTGTAATAATATATGTAATCACAGGAAAATCTAAACATATAAAATGGAAAAACAATAAATGATCTTTGGAATATTTTAAGTGGACGGATGAATAAAATGTGATATAAATTCAAAACTTTTTTGTTTTTAATGTGGGTAAGCTTTTCAAAAACAAGTGAAAATATTTAGAAAAAAATGTATTATATTGCATATGATCACAAAAAAGTCAACATTTATTTATTTGCTCTGTGTTTAATGTCAACATCAGGTGTTTGATGAGAATCAGAGAGAAAACATCACAACCAGCAAAGTGCTGGAAACACTTTCACAAAATGTTGAATGACAAAAAACTATCGCACATCATGTTAACCTAAAGATGGAAAAAGGTCAAAGATTTAACTCTTGTATGGCATTTTGTGAATGTGGCTCTCACTGCTGCTGAATATGCAGAAATGTATACCCGGTACATACAAAACCATCTTTGGATATGAACAAAAATGCTGACCTGTAGCAAATAATCCAATTCGCTATCACAGTTGTGAAGAACAAACTTTAAAAATCATTCTTATCAATAAAAAAAATAATTTGACAATTTAGCATTCATATTAACTATTCAACAAAACAGTACAAATTTGTCACAATATTATTGTTATCACATTTCTTTGATTTATAGGTAATGATATAGAAATCACAGTTTGCTTAATTGTTTTTTTACTAATTTTATTTTACAATACAATACAAGAATGGTACATGTATATCGTATACTATGCAAACATCATGGCACAACATAAGACAGTGAATAATTCAGACATGTTCACGTAAACATGAAAATGTCATGATTACTTGGTGTCGCACAACAACGCCACACCCCTTAAAATCCAGTGATCTGGGTTTTTATTGGTCTTCAGTAACAGAGGGAAAATGTAGGTCAGATCTGTACGACGTGGTTTCTTGTAAACAGGACACTCATAGTAGGTCTGAGTCTTTGGTTGCTCCGTGTTGATTGCAAAGATATGGACGACAGGTATATTTGTGTAGAGACATTTAGGTGAGGGTTCAATGAGTCGACAGTTTCGTTTATCCCAGCCAGCGCCATCCAGGAATAGACCATACACATACACACCTGAAATTTAAACAGTAATTAGAAAATGTCAAATAATAATAGTATTGGTACATGGCAGACTTACCACTATTTTTGTAACGTTTAAATGAAATTTTCCCAGAGCAGTACTGGAGAAAGCCGTACTGTCTGAGGGCCTGACAGGAATTCTACCCAAAGGCATGAGTTAGAGCCCTAAATGGTGAAATCTGAACATGCATGTACCGTAACAGCTTTTCACTCCAATTAGCTCTCAATACTATTCAGAAAATAAACCAGAAGGAAATATAAACTATCGGTTCCGCTTTCTAGTGTTTAACACTGAAAGGATTGTATCATGCTCTTTATTTGAACTAATAACTAATAATGAAAACAGAAACTAGAGGTGATAGTAACATACCTTCTGTTGGAGGTGAATTAACCTCTTCCTTCATCATCCTAGTGACATCGTTCATGAGAACCACTGTGTCAAGAGCCCAGCCTTTGTGAGCACGGGTAATCTCCTGTCTCATAGCCGTCAGGAAACCCTGAAATTGAGAAAACCATCAATAAACTTCAGCCTGAACACATGTCTACATCAACCAGGAGATACATTCTAAGCAAATGTCAATATAGTGACCTAGGCATACTTTTTAATTTGTATGTAACCAGCTTTTCAATTCATCCAATGATACATTTTACTCCAATTTTTTTTATCTGTATACAGATAGTCCATGTTATCATATGTTTTACCCAATAATTCACATAAAACTGGCTTAGTAATCGATGTATTGATAAATCTTACTGCTAACTTTTTTCTTTGTATGCCCAGGTTGTCTTTGCTTCTTGTAGACGCATAAAGTCAGGTAACAATTCAAACATAAAAATGGTCCAATTTAATCTACATATGTATGTACATACCTGTGGGTTAAAGAAACCGGTCATCCAGAATGTCATAGGTCTGCCCTCGAACACCCAGGAGAAGAACTGGGCATTACGCTCTAACAGATCTGTGAACCAGAACCCAAGGGTGGCCGACTGCCAGGATATCTGAATAAGACAGGAAAACAACATGTATTTAAATTAGTTTATTAAAGAGGCACGGTAAAGGTTCATGATCTAAAGAGGAGGTTATACAGAAAATGTCATTTTGCTATCCGGATAACTGATCAAGTGTGGTCATAAATATAGTTCAATCTTAAAATGGATGGGAATAGCAAAGAAAATCACTGATTGCACTGGATGATTTTACACTCCAAGATCCATAAAGTTACAAATTACAGTGGCAATAATCAGCATTTACACAAAAAAACTCTGACAAATCTTTTCCATCAGACCCTTTGTATTAAAGTGATAAAAAAACAATATATAAAAAAAAGTTCAGTCATTAGCGTACCTTCTTCCAGAGAGTAGGGACTCTAGCATCAAACATGTTATCGAGGGCGTCTCTGAGATTCTCACTCATAATGATGGTACCATCTATAGCCAGTTTGAGGTCCGTAAGGGTGGACCTGACCGCAGACAATACTTTCTGCATTCTATCAATCTCCTGTTTTAGAAAGATATTCAGAGGAGACAAGTGTCCCATCTTTCTTAACCTTTCTTTCACCTAAAACAGAAACAATAACAATTCAAATTATTTTAATAGTTATTTCACTGAAATGCGGATGGTTGCTGGTTCAAGTTTGAAACAGTGTATGTGAAGACAATTGAAAGCATTCTGAAACTTTCTTCCTCATGCTTGCTTACAAAAACGTTTATACATTTCATATTTATACTTAAAAATAAACATTTAACAAGCTATAGTTTGTAAGTTAAAAGTGTATAGCATAACATCTGATGTAAGAAATTGATTAGTACAAACCTCATGAGGCACATAATCATCAGGTAGTTTGTCCAACATGTCATCTGCCAGCTTGTAAACTACACTCTCCCTGGTTTCTCCTGAACCTCCTGCTGTGTCCTTAGGCTGAATACTGACAATAGTAGCCAACATCTCATTGGCTGTGTTCGTTTGGTATCTGCCAATCAAAACAAATTAAACTGCATTAAGTACATCACATAGCATTTCCTGTGCTTTTCTACTGAATCTGTCAATTGGTGTTTAATGCCGACATAACAATGCATATTGGCAACGATTACTTCACAAACTATCAAACAAAATATCCTTCAAACTCTTTACTTGTCATATTGGCTTTCAAAAAAATGCTTTTAAAGATAAACTGATAGATTGGTGTTTTTACCAGATTTACACAGCCGTTTATTTCAATAATAATTGACACTAGCACAACCGAGATGTGTAATGTTGTTACTATTCAAACAAATCGTCCTTAGCCAGAGGTAATTGACATGTAGATAGCAGCATGGTTTGAGTACTTACGTGATATCTGCGTTAGGATGAAGACCGAAGCATTCTGGTGAATCCACCAATGGGAGTGTGTCAATGCAATCTCTGTATTCAGCTACTGACTTACACTTGGGGATCTTGTAACCTGGAAAATCAATTCAATTTGTTTTATTTTCATGAACATCAGGATTCTCTGACATTTTGGTGTTTAAAACTCTGTTATACCAAACAGTTGTTCAATTCTGAAAAAGTTTTTAACATTGTTATGCATTTGTATTATTTCTTTTAGTCTTCACATAAGGTTTTTAAATAACTTTTAAAAAGCAAAGTTTCTATCAGTAGTTAAATGCTTTTCCAGGATTTTTGTCTTAAGATTTCTTAAAAAATGTACTGACCTGTGTAGAACTGGAAGGTCTCTGTGAACATTTGGTCACTGAACCAGACCTTGGAGTAAGTCTTCAGGAGACGTTTGTCATAATCATCCGTGACTCGACCACCATACTGCACCTCACCTATCATGTAACGTACAGTGTTCCATGATACACCCTGGAAGACAAGACAAGCATTAGTATATGATTATCCAGGTTGTACCTCAGCCAATACCACAGATTGATTGATTGATTTTTCAGGCTATGCTTAAGGGTGTTTCACTATTTGTTATGACACTTGAAACAAATTGACCTTAGCAAGAGGGTCACACCAATATGGTGCATCATCTAACAGCACTGAGTTCCAAAATACACCCTTGGGGACAGACCAACAGCCATTACAAGTTCAACCATGTTATAATCTACCACAGACTCTAACCGATACATTATGTTTCATCACAGTAGTGCGTTCCATGATACACTATTATTAAAATACATTTTAATAATCTATTTTCTTCTTGGGTATTGTTCCTTAGGATACAACTTTAATGCCTCACATTAAAATCCACCACAGATTTATAAGCATGTCTGGTGGAAATTAATACATGGAAGTAATTTATATATTTATACCTTCTTAGCATCAAGGTCATCAAGATGGTTTTGTATAAATTGAATGGTGGAAGTCAAATCTGATTGGTTGAATTCATAAGGTATGTTCCATCCGATTGGTCCAAACTTTCTCCTCTCTTGAACAGTTGTATGTAAGAAGGCTGTGGCATATAACATTGGCTTCCACATCATCAAGTTACTGATGTCCAGTTGATCCTGAAAGTAAATTACAGGTGAGCTTAAAGAAGTGGTATGACAACAAAGCTTTGAGATGGAATCATAATTAAATTTCAAAGATTTATAAGAATTTCCTAGGGTTACTTTATCGCATCTTATAACAGTTTTCTATGTATGTCTTTCAGATTTTCAGAGTTGTGGCTACAATATTAAAAACATACGAGACTCTTCCCTTTTAAGAAAACTGTTTTAAAAAAAAAAAAATCTTTGTACGACATTACATCACAGCAATTTACTTAACACTGATTTGTGTCACGCTATATGAACATGAAGTAATGTTGTGCAAGAGAGATCTGAAAAAATTAAGTATCAAAGTTTTCATGTAACTCACCTGTGTGACAGCAGCATATGTTCTGCGTAGACCAGCCTTCACTCCCTGGGGTGGTTCATTGGTGAATTTAATAGAGGACTGGAGAAGGTTGATAGGGAACTTAGGATGTGGCTCTGTGGTTAACCAACAACGGAAATTGTCATGAACATTCTCAGCTGTAATTACCTGGAAAATAAACACAAGTAAAAGGTTTACTTTCAAATGTAATGAGACTTACAGAAAATTTAACAGTGGCGAAGATCACAAAGCTCATCACTCATAATGATGGTTTGATCAATAAAGTGCCACACAAATTCAGTATCTTTCTTTAAGTTGTTATTATGCTTTAGCCATAAAGAGTTGCTTCCCCTTCATTTGCACATAAAACTTCTTTGTTTAAACATTTACTAATTTCAAGACAAAAACTTTTAAAACAAGAGCATATAGTATATTACCGTTTCCAGAAGTTCATCCATAAAGTCCAGCCCTAAATGACAGTTCTGTAGGAGAATCCATCTTCCCTCGGCCTGGGAGACCTGGAGAAGGCGACGGGCATGGACTTCCTGCCCCTGACCCATAGAGATTGCTCCACACTCTGGGGAGAAAAGAAAAGCAGATGAGGTCAGCGAACAGCCATTGACAATAGGTGTATCAATGGAAGAAATGAGTGTACATTCTACTTTCAAGTACTTGCAAGAAAACGAAAATGTGCCAATGCCCTCTACTGGCATAAGAAATCACATATTTAAAAATATTTTCTATAAACACTGAATCCAGAACTGTATACACGGTGCTTTTGCAATTTATTATTTTCCAAACATTTTTTTACACATTTTGAGAAAGAATTTGAACCCAGAATAGAAACCTTCAAATCTTTGTTCAACAATCCAATAACTGTACTTAACACAATTGTGAGTAATATCTAGTATAAAAAGGTACTGTGCCAGTGCTTGATGTAAGGACAGAGAGACAGTTTGCAGGGAGAAAGCTTAACCAATTTTTTCTTTCTGTATTTATTTTAATGTAATTTCGTTTTTTGATGTACTTACTTGTATTGAGTTTTTTGGCCAGCCTCTCAATATTATCAGTGGGATCAGACCCCATGGACAAGAAGCAGACACAGGGGGATCTACTATTACCCTCCTCTACCATTGTCTCCAGGTCTAAAATTACTGCCTCAGCAAACTGAAAGTAAAATGACATGAAATTTTAAATCCACAATAAAAGTACTAACTATCAGATAAATGTTTAAAATTTATGTCTAGTAAATATTGTTTAAGAAGGACTTTTGATTTAATATTTTTGTATTACATACTTGCATAAATAAATCAGTTTATTTTATTTGCCATTTAATAATTTATTTTTTTGAAGTCTGTCTATTGTCAGAACTGTTGTCAAGTTTGCCAATTGTAGAAAACCAAGATATAAAAAAAATTAATAAATACATTATTGTTGACATTGAAAAACATAACGTTAAATCATGACAATTTATTTTTCCCATAGACTCCGAACTAGTTCAAAAGTCTGTTTTCAAGATTGTAAATATAATTTAAACAACATTAAGTTAGTGAGTAGCTTACTCTGGTTCCCATTGCCTCCGACACATAGACTCTGGCCATAGGTATAGTTCTGTCTGGACACCATGACCTCAGTAGTAACAGTTTACGGAATGTATCAAGTCCAGTGCTGTACCCATCAGGGATAACCGCTTCCTCTGGGGCGTCTTCATCAAACCAAGCTTTCCAAGCCTGAGGAATCATCAAATAAATGTGTAAGTATTACTGTTGACAAATCATAAGTATCTTCCTCCCCAACACCAAATATGGGTGTTTGGGTGTTCAATTAATGATGTCATGTTTTGATTATACATGTACTCACATTTCCACACTAAAGAAGTTGACATATTAAGTAGACCTCTATGGGAATATATCAATTAAATTCAGGAACTAATTATCTTCTGATGATTGGCATAATTAATGCTGAACCAATTTTTGTTCAAGGGGTTTTCACAAATTGTCTGACAGCATATTTGACACATCTCTATAAAATGTCAAGTGCTCAGAATAGACAGCATAGCTACTCTTAAAACAACCTCTATTTATCAAGACGGCAAAACAGTGGTAGATGTTTTATTATAAATAACACAATTTCTTTTCAAGTTTCTTGCATTTTTAAGTTGCTATGCTAACCTTATCATTCCTAGCCACTTGTCCTAATATCTGAGTAAACTGTGGAAGTTTGCTGAGTTCTACCAGGTTAAGCCAGGTCATATCTGAAATCCATTTCTTTGGTTTGGGTTCTACAGCATTCAAGTCCAGAGCAGCACCACCTTAAATAGGACAAAGTAATCAAACCATATTTATATGATTATTTAAACAAAAACAGAAAAGTTCTGCGTGTCTTTAAGTACTATTATTTAGTTCATTCATTTTAATTGGGGTTGCGCTTCTTATGTTAACAATTTCCCCATAAACAGTTAGAATGGATTTTTAATCTTTCTTTATAGTATTGTATCAAATATTTATTCAAGATATGTTGAAATTTCTATTTGACTTTTTGGGGGGCTTCTCTTGTCAATGAACAGGAAGTCGCTCATTTCAAGAGGTCTGGAATCCCTGGTGTGGATTATTGATTTACAACAACATTCCCACACCTTTGGCAGTCCTGAACTATAACAACATAGCCATAGCACAACATATCTAAAAAATAATAATAAAGAATTCAAACAGGTAACACTGTGTACATACCTTTGATGAACACCTGGAACTCATCATGTCTTACTCTGCCACCAGCTATTTCAATCTTCAGGGTCATGAGGATCGTGAAGAGGAACTTGTCATTCTCATAGAGACCACGAGCAGTGTACTTGTAGACCTCAAACGTCAGGTACTCTATGATATTGTTGATACGCTTAGCGGTGATAGGGGATTTGACAGACTTGGCCATCGACAGATCAAACAGACCCAGGAACTGTTTGAGGGCTGTTTGGTACATCATGTTCACCATACTCATCTCAACGATCAGGAAATACAGAATACTGCCACGAGAAGCAACTGCAATAGAAGACAGGAGAGATGTCTGAGTTAATAATAGTTTATTTTATCTGCATAAAAAGCTTTGACAGAAATCAACATTAACACTGGCCAATATAAAACAAATGTTGACAAGATTGTTTAATCCCAATGCCATATCAGTTTTTTCACCTATGAAATACAGAATTATAGCTTAAACAATATTTATATTTACAAAGACAACAGTAAACAAGGTTTGCTGAACAGGCTTAACACCTTACCCAGAATTATTAACTAGTCTTAATATAGTTAAAAAATAAACTATTGAAAAAATAAAGCTGATTTTATTGTTATGTTCCTAAGACTGTTTTCAACAGTTAGTATAGTTGACAAACATATTCAAGAATAAGAAAGCAAATCCAAGATGACTGACCTGGTCTGAACTCTTCTCTGGCCGAGTTAATTTTCAGTTCTGTTTCTGCAGCAATGGCTAGCTTCTCGCTGACATCTTGAGCTGTGGACTTTGTGGTTCTTAGCACCTCAATTAGTGACTCATC
>JAVFBX010060127.1:0-17075 GCA_034783855.1 Mopalia kennerleyi | reverse complement strand
TGGAGGGCATACGCGCTATTGACATGCTTTCATCAAGTTGTAACTTACCATTTTTACTCTCTTACATTTCCGTAGCAATTCTGGTGGAACTGGTTACATTATGAACATGATTTGTATGGTACACTGTCCTTAATAGGTACAAAATGGAATTTAATCATTACTTAAAACCACTTTTTTTGTATGTTCAACTTATCGACATCCAAACGAGTGTGAAGGGTTTTTTTTGACTGAGTGGTGTAAAACCTGGAAAGTTGGCCTGAATGTTGGTCAATGCTAAGTTATTGCGCTCACTAACAAAAGGCATCTTCCCGAGGCAAGGCGGAAAAGAAGATCGTCGCATTAAGTCTCATCCTTTCTTACCTTGCCTCCATTGACGATAAAACCAGAGTTAGCTAGAGTTAACGCAGCTACTTTCGGATGACATTTCTTTACTCTACCCAATTAGATTGGGGCTTTCTTAGAATAAGACCGAGGCGGTCTATAAACACAGGATGACAAGTAGTCTATATGCACGATCTTATCCCATTAACGGGTCCTGACGTCATCACAGACATGTTAATTGGCACTGGCGCCACGCTTGTTTGGTGTAGACTTTGATGTGCAAACGACTGTGTGATTGACTGCTTGTTTCTACCATAGTCCAATTAAATGTGTGCCACGTTTTCCCTTCGAATTACAGCAAGGGATGGTAATGTGGAAGTCTCGTCTCACACATACTGACCCTTGCATCGGAAGATGACAAAAGGACACCCACTAATTTTGACTTCACGTTAGTAATCTCGGTTAGAGGTTTTGGTGTAAATACTGGGCAGTTCAGTGACATACAAGGACCTAGCTTAGATTCTTAGCTCTATTCATTCGTACCTTATAAGAGCTATACGCAGATATGTAATACTATTTCGGTCTGGATTTGGGCACCTCTGCTCAAACAAGTTAACCACTTCGCTCAGCAAGTCGAGGATGTATTGATATTGAGTAATCTGTCTAAATAATACATCGTATTCATTTTATCTTAATGCACCTATTGTGGAGGCAGATATCCAAAGTCAAAGTCTGGAATCGACAAATTTTGCTTCTCGCTCACGATGCTCGTTCCATGTATAAACGTCTAGCGCGGTGCATCATGGGTAATTTACATGGCCGTTATTGTAAACAGCAAGCGTCAATTGGCGCAAGACCCCTATTAATTTGCCGTAAGCCGTAATGTTAACGTTTGACTCCACATCTCCCTTCCAAACTTTCGTTGGGCAAAAACACCTGGCACATACCTTAATCGGTCTTTTTGGAGTTCTCTAGCTTTGATGCAGTGTGATGGGTTGTCAAGGTGTCTCAGAATGGAAAGATCAGCCGAATAACTCCTCCATCAAATGCTGCTAAATACGCCACATGTGACCTATTAAGGCTATCATATTACACTGACCAGAACCATCCACTCAATTACTTCCCATCAATACGAAATACTCCACCAAAAACGAATTTCCAACAGCACAACAAATAAAACAAGACAACACGTCATTTTTATTAAGAACTATATTCGAGGGGTGACAAAGCGGAAGATGATAATAGTGATCTTACGCCAAATTTTAATATATGATTGCTCTGGTACCTTACGCTGCTAATGGTTTAATGTTCCACAGAGACCTACACAAACATAAACGCAACGCAATTTAACTTCCACAGAAACTAATCAGCAGACCAGAATGACGACAGACAAGGACGCCGACAAAAGGAAGTTCTACCAGTGTTCACTTAGGAGTCAGGACTAATGTTCGATGAAAACATTAAATATCGTCACCTTTTTTTGGATGTTATAACTCGTTGATCAATCAAATTCCTCCCAAAGAAATATGGTTGTTTAGTGATTAATTGGAGACGCTGGTATATTCGATTATAGAAGGCCTCTATTCCAATACGTCTTGAGATTTAACTCGATTTAAATTTGCGCCCTGGCTAAGTGCCGTTTGTTTGAAGAGTGCCAATGCTGTCTTCACTTAGCACTGGGGGAAAATTAACTTTCCAACATTATAGAAATGCTTCACATCTTGGTAGTGCTAGTGTCAATTATTGTTGGAATACACTGACATCATATAAGTGAAATACCATTAGGCACTGTAAAACACCAATCAATCAATCGCCCATTTAAATTTCACTATATAATGCCAACCCTGAAGTGAGATATAAGTTTAATAGTTTCTAAGTGTTTTTTTTATTTATTTTTTTTAGCATTAAATAACTAATCTAATAAGCAATTTTTCAACCTACGGCGTATCTCTGATCAGATTTAAATATTGTGTTACATGTTTTACAAAAAAGAAAATGCTACTCTAACAGAATTGTGTCAGTAAGGAAAGTCATTCCATACTATTTAGTTAGAATGTCTAGCTTCAACGTTTGAATTCTTTGCAAAAGAATTAAGGGACATAGCAAAGACAAGTCGATACGGTCCATCTGGGTGAAGTCTTTTTTTTTTTTTGGTGCAGCGCTATTTCTTTGAGAATGACCATTAATTGTTGCTTAAAAGGTTAATTTTATTCTTTGACGTTAGCGTCGTACAGACTGAAGCGGTCTTGTGACTGCGCATGGTTGGCACAACCCTAGCATCTTTACTTCTAAACTTAACCGACCCGTTATGGGTTTCCGATATTGGCTAACCGTTGGTGTTCTTGTGGCTGTATGAAGTCCGTCAGACAGACGATAGCTTTTCATTTCTAGCAATTTAAAAACAAGGCAACCTCAGATTGATTATATAGACGTGTAAGGGTCGTGTCTGTACCAAGGACATAACCAAACTGTAGCGACGGGTGGGTTGTTTGGTTGGCGTATTTTACTCTGCTGTAAAGTTTAGACCTGCTGTGATAAGTAGGCCTAAAGATAGTTTGATAATAATTGAAACATATAACCTGTAACAAGAAGGCTAATATTACTGGAAGAACTTAACATCATAACTACGCATGTCGCTTTTTGCAACGACGAAACAAATGACACACAACAAGATACATAAGAAGTTTTTGTTTTATTCAACAATACATCGTTATATACAGGCGGATGAAACTGCAACGTGAGAAAGGGAAATAACTCCCGCGTGCAATTTATGAGAGTTGTCTATCGTGAATAAATTTCAAACTATGTAGACGACAATGGCGATTCTGAATCGTGAAAAAGAATAATATTTACAATAATATAATTTGTATACATATTTGTCATCGAATCACCTTTAAACAATATGTTAACTGTACACCAAACGTCAAGTTGTACCTAACTAAATCGATATTTCAAAATTAGCTTATATTTTTAAAAAACGGCTTCTATTGCCAGAGGGTTAATTTTATTTTTGCTCAAAATGAATTCATCAAAAAACAGTTTGTATACGTTAACGTTCATAGTAATAATGATAATAGTATGAGTTTGTTTATTTTTTCAGAAAACAATGATAGCAGATAAAGTAGATTATACCATTAGAAAGTAAAATATATACACCCATGACAAAATGAAATAGACCAATGTGTTTAGCTATAAGAATACTATTTACACAATAGCTGTTTTGTATCAGTTTAAATCTTGTTTTCGTTGTTATTTAAGTTGCCTGAGCAGTGGTAATACAACATTTGTTAGGGCAGAGCGTGTTTACCAAAATACACGAAAAAAAAAAATTCAAACGGAACCGTGGTCAGAAACTGAATTTGAGGACCGTTGACTCGATTCAGTTCTGCATCTTCGTCCATTAGTTTTCGTCAGGAAAATCCAATGTGCTTTAGAATAAGGTATAACCAAGGGGATTGGTTGTTCCATCATGTGAGGCTTCCTTTTTCAATTACAGACATACATAGCGGATGGCCACATAATTAACGGATTGTACGGCGATTAGGGATGGCACACGGTATTGAGCTCTTGATAGGTCCAGCGACTATTTATAACATTTTCATCTTACATGGTAACACTGCATGTTGTTAAAAAGTCGCTGTCGGAACTGTGCCGCTTCACTTTTATACTTATGGTTCTACATTTCTTTGAAAATACCGTAGAACACTGTAAATCAAGTCTCTACACACAAACTCAAAACATGTGTCAACGGTCACACTATATGCATGACGTTGTATACCCTGAAAAAAGGCGACAATACGTACAAACGGTCTCTCTACTGCTTGAATGTCAAATAAGCACTTGACTATCGAAATAAAGTAAATGTAGGCTCTGCATATTCCGAATGGTATCAGCATGACACACAATTCTGCTTCAACAAAGTAGACTAGCATAATCTCAATTCAACGATTTTGCTTATAGGTTCTATTTGCATAGCGAAATCTGTTCTGCACTTTAAAGTACTGTATTTAATGACAAGCGTGACCGGGATCGAGATCAAGAGTTCAACGCATGATATCTTTATAATATACTCGTATGCAAATGAAACTCAATATGTTCTTATTTGAATTGCACAGTTCATCAGGTGATATAATAGAGAAAATATGGAATACAAACGTTGTCTCGCTAAATTTGAACGAGTGCTAACATGTGGCATTTGTCGGCAAACCTGCGACGCAATAATAAATACCTGTATACCGTCCGCAACAAATATCACTACAGACTGGCAACAGTCTCAATGTTTCGTTCTTAAGCTGGTTCATTTTAGTGTTAAGAAGTTCTGACAAAGTTTACGGTGACAACGAACACTAAATCTCCTCTGTGTCCAAATTGGATTTCTGTGCTTACATATAGTAATATTTGTACAGCTAATGTTAGCTCGTATAAAATAATACAAACAAATTTCTAACAATCATAAGTGTGTTTATAAGCTTTTACCAGGCAGCGAACAACTCTCCTTCTAATCATAACATCCAGAGGTAGTCGTTTTTTTTTTAAAATGGTGAAAAACAGATTTTCACGATCGTTTCCGCGAAACTTTCCTCGGATGCGATTCAGACTGAATATTGTTCCTTATTTGTAACGACAAAATTGTAGACAAAAATGCATGTACCTATTTATACACGTGTGTCCCTTGCCGCAGTTAAAATCAAAGGCTATGCTTCCGTACTGTCATATTTCTTGAGCATAATTTTACCAAGATGCAGAGTTCTGTGTCTCTGAGTGCTATCATATCATGTAGCCTTATCTAGAGATACAGGGTTTGAACGCTCATAACCGTGTAATTTTAAGTTTTTACACTTACCGACTTAGTGTTACATTAACTACTGTCTAATAATGTTTTGAAATCTAAACGATGTGATTCATTCTGTATGTCAATTGCGACCTTAAATCGCCCAGAAGCCGCGTTTATAAAGTGGAACATCACGGTCCCAGTAGACCTACATGTTGTCTAGCCGCCATATTCCTTCTTCACAATCGAGACTTTCCGTGAATATGGTCTTCTGGGTAATATACTATTATACAAATAGCCCCGCTATCGATATATATGTAGTAAACAAAGATTTATGCTTACAACTCTCCATGATCTACTAGTTGAACGGACAGTAATTTCTCGTTATACAACTTATTCAAAACAGATGACAACCTGAGCCGATGACACCTCGAAAGGACAGAGCACTAGATGTGCGCCGTTTCAACTCAATTAAGAAAACATTTAACTTTCCGTACGACTTGAAGGCGTAACAAACGACAGCACTGGTGCCTTTGAATATTCATCTTTTCCTTAGTGACTCACGAACAGGTGATATACGCCTTGCCTGCTGGGATAGAAAAACGGCTCTCACGGATGCCAAATTCGACTTGTTGACTGAAGAGTTTTAGAATTAATTGTTGCAAAAAAGCGAGTAAAATACATCTTTGACACATAGAAGAAGCCCGCATAATGCAAAAGAATACACAGAACTTATTTGACGGGATATGGACCTGTAAAACACCTATTTCCTTTTTTAAGACTACTTTAAGTTTCACTATAGGACAATTGAACGATTAGAAGCGCTCTAACTCAGTAGCTAAGCATAACCGTGTTCCGTGCAAATAAATATGACTAACTATAGATCATTTAATTTCATTTTCTGACAGCATTGAACTAAACATTACTAATACATAGTGGGGAAATATACACAAAGAAAGTTAACCCCCCAAAACTGGTTTTGATCAACACCTAAACTAATGAAGGGAGAATACATACTTTCATTACCAGTTCAATAATTTTAACGCACATGGCTCACGTGATCATACGCACACACACATTTCCAAACGAGATCCATTTTGTAAGACATTTACCTGGGTAAATTTACCAAATCTATATTAACTATATCATAAGTCTTCTGGCAGATACAAGGAAGAGAAAGAAGGCACTTTTAGAGGAAGTTCGTACAGCTGCAGGAGATAATCCAACGTTACTCAGATATGAAAAGTAGCAAAAGTAATTTTTGATTAGATAGATCGCACACAGATGTTCTTTAAAAATGTGTTGTCTTTTAGTGTCAAGGTAGCTTTCATTTTCTTGAGTGACTTTGGCCATTTTATTGCACAATAAACTTGTGGTATGAGTTTCAATGACCATTCATTATTATTAAGTAAATATCTACCAAATTTATTTCGCACTCAATGTTTGCCAATGTATGTAGCGACATAGTATTTTGTGGTCATTTTAAACACTGGAACATCTCATGCAAAGAGATCATCAGGTAGATTAAATTGATTTGGCCTAAAACGGAATGACATATGTTTGAGTACCAAATAGGCCTAATTTACATCTCCACTTTCCCGAAAGACTAACATTACAGTTTTGTGACATTACACACATATTCTTTGTTACAAACTATAAACGAGAAAAATTGTTATCACGGTTTTATCCAAAATTGCTACACATGGTTTTAAGTCTAGGAAGACTTTGACAAAATAGTCATTAATTTATTCAGAAGATCGTTTGCTCCATGACTCTGTTTCTATCATACTGGGGTCTAGTATTGGATACAGTGACGATCCCTAGTGGATCTATACAATTGGTTCCATCCTAGTTTTGTCATTGTTTCTATAACTCCTCGCGGCTTGACCCCGGAACGCCAAATGTTTTATTATTGAATACAAGACCCTACTACCACTAGTCCAACTGTGTTCTGATCTTCCTGTCATCAGATCACTTGGTTTTTAAACGAAACAAGTCAGCACCCTGTCATACGTAGGCATTTCGTTTTGCAAGACAGTGGACTATTGGGTTGAATGCCATAATTATTTCATGTGGCAGTGAGTCTATTGCCTGATTGGATAATAAGCCATTGCTAATAGCATATCTCGGTGAACTTCAACATATTGGGTTATATGCCATATGTATTAACAGTTGGCAGTAAACTATGCCTGTATTGGGTTATATGCCATATGTATTTACAGTTGGCAGTAAACTATGCCTGTATTGGGTTATATGCTAGATGTATTTCCAGTTGGCAATAAACTATGCCTGTATTGGGTTATATGCCAGATGTATTTCCAGTTGACAATAAACTATGCCTGCCTTGGGCAATTTGCCATGTTTAATTCCCCCTGCCATGCAAAAGAATGACTTGCTCGTTGGCTCCAACTTCACTGGTTACGCCACATATCAAACTTATATATTTGATCATTGTTGCACCTAATCTTTTTTGAAAAGTAACTAAAAAACCCTTTTTGTGGGAGATGTTTGTAGATTACCTGAGAATGAACATACACCTTGCATGCCACGACGCCAAGAGGAAAGATAATACAGACACAGAAAAATATGCATTCGCACAACCGCCATTTTGAGATGAAGTGGACGGCAGGGAGGACTAGAAAAAAAAACTGGCGGAAGTTTCATCAAATGTTCTGTACAATATATATCAAAGTAAGAGTTATCATCAGAAGAACCAGAATTGCTGACGTCATGCTTCCGGCTGTGTTGCATGCGTTATGATTACAGGACATCATACAGCCTTGATAGTCACTGTCACCAAACCGGAAATGACCGCACATATTGTCCATAGATTTCATCCCGCATGACCGTACTATCATCTCCGATCCATCCTCCCCTGTGGACAAAAAACAAACAATTGCTATACTTATTTTTCTCATCTGTTATTGATGTCTCTAGTTAAACTGTACACTGTGCTCTTGTACCCTACATAGATACTAGTATACTCTAAACGTTAATTTCTAAACGCCAAAAAAACCGATCAAGTATTAGCGACATATTGCACTTTACACTTGCTCTGTGGGAAATATTAGTTATCTCTTTAACTGTTTACTTTAACTGAATGTCATTATGAGAACGCAATGATGGGATTCAAAACCTTTATCTTCATTATTTTAACTTGATGGATCTTAGTTCTACAAAGAGATCGTTTTCGGAAGAATAAATCGAAACGATATCAGGAGACGTTTCAAATGTCCAAATTAAATGAATATCGACGTTTAGTTGTGGATGAACTTTTAAATAATACATGCTACGAAAGGACCTTAGACTGTACCGGCAAATGTACCGGTATAGAATCAACTGAATCAAGATCTAAATCAGATCTAAAACGCTCCCCGTATATTGTTTGTCGCTATATTGAGATCTAACGAAATCACCCAACATACTGTAGGGACCTGGATGGACTCGCCGGAGATGTTACCTCGGCCCGCGACCAGTTGATCGGGAGAACTACTGCAGACACTCGACACACAACAAGTACGAGAACAGCCATCCTGATATCTTAGGTAAGCAAGATGCTTTGTACCCGTGTCTGTCTGTGGAAATTCACTACAATACAATCTTCGCCTTTAACAAACCAGATTTGAAAAGCAGCTCTGTGATTGGTCAATTTAAGAAACAAGTCAACACTGTAAGTAAAGTGATCGCGTAAGATCTCAATATAGCTACAAATAAAACATAGGGAGCGTTTCAGATCTGATTTTAATTAGATTGGATAGATTGGTTTGCTTATAAATGTTGATAGCGGTTGGTAGTTGATGTACGACGTTACTTACAGTTTACTCCCTTGACCTTGATGCAGTATTTGGCAGGGAAAACTCCTGCTCGTCCTTCCCAACCTTGTTTACAGTTATGAGCCAGTTTAGAATAAGCTGGATGGAAGGGGTCCGAACATGTGTCGTCACTTCCGTTGTACGAGTAACAGGTAAAACACGAAATTGCTGAAAACAGTTATATATGTACACAGAATAACTACACTGGCATAAGGAATTGTAACAGAGTTTTATAATTCAGTGAGCAATTTTTAAGCACGCAAAAGTGCAACAGCAACAAAGTAACAAAAGTATTTCGACTTTTGATATTTCGTTTGAATCGATCTCAGCAAAAATTCTGCCGATGACATTCAATACAAGATTATTACAATAAAAAATAAATTAATTTCAATACGTGAGCAATTTATATAGGTAAGTCTGAGTTTCCTTGCTTTCATTTCATAATATAAGGCACAAATACTATGATAAATCAATTATACTGTACTGCCATCCACATATCTGACAAATGGAACTGAAGAGTCGTTAAAAGAGAAACTGTGAATAATTCCTATACACAGTCCATCCCGAACTATACACTGACCCTTATAAAATACATACAAAAACCTGTATAGAAATTTCCAGCTTATAGATTGTATGCTATTTTTATAAATGTTTTTATGTTTCATGTCACACTTTTACGTCCTCTAATAACCTTTCAAAAACGCCTAGTGGGAATAATTACGTTATATAATAGAATGGAACACTGTTCAACATACTCAACAGCTTTTTCAACTGCAAATCCACTCTCAACAGTTATGCTCATTTAACAATTCGTTGTTAAATCTATAGTTTAAAGTTAGTAGACTACCTCAATCTGCTAAAAAAAACATTATCATGATACCCCCCCCCCCATTGGGTTTCAGGAATGGAATATTATTTCTTTCGAATTAAGACTGATCAGATGTTCAAAACACGTTTAAAGAATTACCTAATGTAAACGTATGTCTTAAAGTGAAACATGTCTCTATTTTATTAATTTTGGGTCTTTTAACTCATATAAAAGTCATTCTGCGCGAGAATGAGACAAAAATGCAACCAGATTTCATTTATCTAGTAACTGTATATATCACATAATGGAAACAAGTCCTTACTGGGTTTTTTCCAACCAGTTGTTAGTAATGTTTGTTCAAGTATATTCATCTTGCATTGTTTTCGTCCGGTGAATAAAAGTTCAATTTAAAAAAATACAAGTCTCAACAACACTTCTTCAGAAATGTGCAATTACCCTATCTTCCGAGTTTGAACACACAAACCCTTTATTTCGCAATCTTCAAATCCTACCTTTAACTTTAATAAATACCTATTCTACTTTGATTACTGCCCATAAATTCTGTCATTACCCTGAACAAATCCCTCAAAGTTATCTTGCAAAACAGCGCCATATCCATCAACACAACACTATAGATATCATTTCATGAACTCCAATATCATTCATTAAACTGTGCTGGTGCTCGGGAATGGAATAAACTACCGATAAAACTGCGCATCAATAACTCCAAATCTATCTAAACCTCAAATAAACAGTTCTTTAACCAAAATCTTGATTGACCACTATCTTGCAGCGCATCGACTTTTTATGACAAAAAGGACCATTTTAAAAATAAAATCCTTTGTTTACGTTTCAAATTTCAATTATATTTCACCATTCACGCCGCCATAATACGGAGGTTTTGAGTTATGACGTTGCGACAGCAGAGTGACGTCCCTTTGCGAAATGACGTTGTCACTTTATGGCACGGGAGGGCAGTCTGCCTATACTTTAACATTGTGGGTTGTTGGTTTTCAGGAAAATATAGCTTAAAAATATTAACTTTTGCAAGAAATAATATTTTAAGCTATGGGAAAGGAAAATTCGTATGGTTTTATTAACGTATACCTGTAAATTTGAAATATTCCCTATACCGCCCATGTTAAAAATCGTGGATTGGCCCTCCTTTGCCGTAAACGGATAACGTTATTTTGTAACGTCATAACTGGAAATCCCCGTATCGTTATTTTAATACACTTATTTATATATGGGATAGAATCAGTTCCAGTGAGCTTTATTCCCGCCATATTTGAGATTCCATACGAAATGTATAGTACTTTATTGTTTTTTTTCACATCTGTGGTGAAATAAAAATTAATCGATCAATCAATAGTGAAATTATAACTGTTGAATTGTAGTAAATTGAAAAACACGATGACACATGATTACATCGATATAATGGTGTATTCGATGAAAATACATAATTCGTTTATACATGCCATTCCAACTTATCTCCATCCTCCTTGTCCCTAGCTTAGCCAAGGGGGATAATGCATGTTAGCAAATAGTACAATCTTGAATATAACTGAACGCAACAATAACTTACCGGCTTTGGCTCCTCCGCGCAAGGCAGCTAAAACAAGAACAGATCGTGGGTAAAAATACATGGATATATACTTTGGTTAAAAAAGACGAAAACCTCATATTTAATATATATCTAAGTATAGAGCCGGCACACAGCGTATGCAAAAAGCGGTATAATGAGTACATTACAGAGAATATACGTGGTATATCTGCATAATGTCAATGTGCAGTTCTACTAAAATCGCCTCAGATATGGCAACAACTGTTTTCTCCGAGAGTTTCTATAGTGGACGAGACTACGACAACTTGGATCCGCCAATGAAAGAAGTTCCAAACAAGATGGCCAGGGTATATTTGAGAGTCATTGTCTCCTTGTAAAATCTTTAAACAATTATTCAAATAGAATGCTAGCTCCTTGTTTGCAAAATATTTGACCCAGCCAATCTCCCACAATTCATCACAAAATTAGCTTACTCTCGATAATTATATCGGTACTTCGGAAATGAGGAACGAAATTTCCAAGTTTCAGAATGGCTTTTATCGAAGGTAAAAATCAACGGATAATGTTGGGTTCCCGTGATGAGATTCCAGTCAGTTACCAGGTTCACCTGGAATCAATGTACCACGTGAGAACAGCCCAACTATTTACTCTTGTGCTTTAGCCTACAAACAATTATCTCTATTCATACACTCTTTAAGAGATCCCTAATTTAGAGTAACTTGGGTGACAATTAAATCAATTCAGATCGTAGACCTGTAGGCCTAAGCACTTTTGTGAAAAGGATCGTAACCTAACGAAATTGCTTTATCGGAAAGAAAATAGAGCAAAATCCGCCAGGTCACAGTTCAAGCAAGTGGTTGATTAAAGCTTATCAAAATGTTGATCCCGAGAAGGCATCATGCCAAACAGTTCGCCGCCAGAGAGAAGAGCTTATTTAAAGAAGGTTGAAAAGATCGGACGTTCATTTTGTCGTCTAACTCAACGTATGTCACTGCAATCGTATTGTGGCTAAAGTTTCTATAGTGAGCGAGACTAAGACAACTCTCGTACGTCATGCAATGTTATGCATCGCGCGTTAAGAAGTGCAAAACAAGATGGCCCAGGTGTATCTTCGAGTCAATATCTCGACGTTAGAAGTAAAATCGATCATATTTTAGAACGATGTCACTAAATGAACAGAAGAAGTCTTGGTTTAGTTTCCTCGTTTAATATAACGCCATACTGTTAAAAACTACAGTATATATAATAATACTAACGAACCTACTTTGTTTCCAACAACGAAACTATAACAACTTAACTCGGAGGAATCATGCACCCGTTGAATATATTATGCTATTTCCGCATAGACAAATATACGTGGATCGATGATACACATGTCTTATCAGTGATCGTGTTGTAGAAATGTAATTGTGATGGAATTCAATATTGCTGCTCATTAGAGGGAGTCTTTAGTAAAAAAAAGTGTGAATCGTTTGAATATAACGGTAAGATATTTTTAAAAAACGGTTAACAATATACTTACAAGCCCTGTTTCGCCCGGACACTGAAAAAGACAAATAGACAGAAATTAGTATATTATTCGGAAAAGGAAACATCGTCATATAAATCACATTTTAAAAATTGTTTGATTGGGGTTTAACGTCGCACCCAGTGGTATTTAACTTTTATGACGACGGATTGTCCACTTCACACTGTTCCATGCCTAATTGCGGTGGCTTATTGGTACCATCAGGTATATGAGGGAGTCACACGATGTGGCTCCGGCAATCGCGGGGGTGGTTTTTACGTGGTTTCCTCTCGGTTTTCCATCGTAATAAGGCAAAGAAAAGCGTGAAGTCAACAATCCGTCGTCATATAAGTGAAATACCCTTGAGTACGACGTTAAACTCCAAACATACAAACAAAATAAAGTTAATTACAACTTTATGCTAGCGAACTCTTGTCGAAAGGCTGATTTTAGTTATGTTAAATCCGAGAGCATAATTTGTCATTTGAGAACTTGTCAACATAACGGAATTTATAGGATTTCCGCAATATTTTTCATATAATAATTGGCACATGTAGACAGAGAATGTATCACAGGCTGTCCGTTTATTACGTATTCCACCTGATCATCTAAATAATTACACACAATAGAACTAGTGGCATCAGTAACTCTCTCACTCTCTCTGATCTCCCGGCATATTGATTTAATTGCACAAAGTGCGTTTCAATCCACATTTTTTTCCACACATTTTGGAATCACTACAGGTGTAAATAAACGGCATGCATATTTCATCATAAAATCCAATCTTTGAAGTTTAATGATAAACCTTTAAAAGGGGGCTTACGTTCTAGACGGCAAACTGTAAGTCTCTATATTTTTCAATCTCTTGGATCTCCCGGCAAATTGATTTTAATGTACAAAGTGCATTTTAATCCACAGTTTTTTTTAATACAAATTTGAGAAGCTCTACAGGTGTAAATAAACTGCATGTATATTTCATCATAAAATGCAATCTGTGAGGTGTACTGATAAACTTTTAAAGAGAGGCTTACTTTCTAGAACCCAAACTGACTTTGTCAGATTATACGAAAAAAACTTTTTTATTTCACATAGATCATTCACGTTAGAAACTTTTTTTCGAATGAATAAAGTTTTAGTGAGAACTGTCAGAGAAACACTGAGGGGGTTGTTTGCCTTTAGTCTCATATTTGTTCACTTTTTTCAGCTCATATCCTGTTTTACCAAATAACCTTATTCAGTTGGTGTAAAAGTTACTACACTTCTATAAAAAAAATCCCGTTTTGGCATCGATATTAACTTAATTTGCAGAAAGACCTTAATTTTGCTCTGTTTTTACACAATAATTTAATTTGCACCTCTGTTTTGTAACCATAGAAACAAGTTTCACACGAGTGGTTGGCGTAGTAATGATACAATTTGTTATTTTATGCACCCCGCTTTGTGCGAATTATTGTAGCGTGTCTCCGGCATTATTGAATTAAAACCCATAGAAGGATGTGCTTCCTCGTCGATTTTGATGTTATCCATGCAATTACGACACTTCACATTGAAACCAATGAGATAAATGTAAATCAAACACTTGAGACAATATACCCACAATATTGTTTCCAGCGGAAGGTTGGGAGGGAGCTTACTGTTGCCCTGGTGATCTCAGAGCTAAGGGGCAACATGAAGCTAATCGGTTTGTGATGTTTTTCTATTACGACCAGTGATTGTCTTATAATTGCCCGGTCTTGTCTTCGTGTTGCCAGTGGTGTCGATGGCGGTTCACCCATCGGGCTGGCACACCGTCATATGAGTGAATTAAGCTGAAGTATGGCGTTTAACCATACAACAAACCACATTAACCATTACAAGTACGACAATCGATTAAATGAAAACGACAAAACACTGAGCTGGAAAATTCTAGCGATAGGCTAGGGATTCTGTTTTTTGTTATCTGGAGGCACGTTTCACGCAAGGTATACGGTGTTTATTGCATACAGATAGGCCTAACCCATTCTATAACAAAATCGAATTAAAAACAGAAACTATCAGTACAGCTAAACAGACCCATAACTAACCTATTTAGTGCATGGCATGGAGATTGTTTGATTGGGGGTTTATGTCGCGTATTCAACGATATTTCACTTTATATATGGCGACGGGTTGTCCATTTCACACTGTGAAATATGGTGGAAAATTTAGAGAAAACCCCATTGCAACCACCCCGAGATTGTCGCAATCTCACCCATAGACGGACTCGAACCCGCGAACGGTAGTACATAGCAGGATGACCAGAAGGACACGGCGACACGCTAAGCACTAAGCCACGACTGGGGACCATGGCATTTAAAATCTGATTACTAAAAAGGCAACTCTGTATCGATTCCAACTTTTTGACACAACGTTTCAATGACTATTCTGATCGCGTTCTCAAACCGCATTTTACTGTATATTTTGCTCAAGCCTTGATAACAATGTCAGAATAGGCTGAAACGTTGCGCCAACACAAAATGAGAAGTTTGCATCCACACAGTTCGCAGCTTGTTGCCTTACTCAGAACGGTTGCATGGTTCGTTCCTTCGTTCGTTTGTTTGTTGGTTTGATTAATTTGTATATGAAATATATTTTAATTTAACAACAGAACGGTGTAAATACCATGCGTGGCCATTTTACGGTTTATTTATACCTACAGATACCATGCGATATAAGCCTCAATTTCCATGTTATGACCTTATTTCAGAAGCTGGATTTGATTGGATTGCATACACCAGTTGTTATCCAATCAGCTACACTTGACCACACACGGAGAGACGTGTCGAATGGCCACTGCTAATACAGCCAAGCGTTTATCTTGACTCGCGAAGTGTGTAAACAATTCGTAATTTGTTCAGTCCATGTGATTGAAATAATCTTAAATATGACGTTAAACCTCAATAAAACTAACAAACAATCAGTCCATAAATCTAAGAATTGTTTGTTCCAAAGCTCGTCACACAGCTTTTATTTAACACTTTTGGAACAACACTGTTTCAGCAAGGATACACAGCTTACATTTTCTGGTTGTTTAATGAGGTTTTTTTTACTGTTAGGCTGTACAACGCCGACAAACATAAGTAATGTACCCTTTAGTTTGGCGTGCATTTCCAATGAATCAAATACACTGCCGTTGTTTGATGATAAATCGGGTATAAGACTTAAACAAAAAAAATTGGCAATGGGCTCTAACCCAACCACTGCATTCTCCTGATAAATCTCTGACGCGCTCGATATATCCCAATTACTGTTTTCAACACTGGTATGGGAAAACATTCCTTTCAATCGATATACAATCTGGCAAAAAATCCAAAAGCCCTCTGTATGAGTTTAATGTAACTAAACTGTAACGTTATAGAGTATACCAAACGGATCTATTAATATTTCTAGAGTTCAACAAATGCCACAATCCCAGTTGTCGAATAAAACAGTAGACACCACTAGGCTATAGTAAACATCAATTATTTTTTTTTGTAAATTCGGTCTGTATCGTCATTAAAGTGTGTGCTATCTGATTCAGCAGCGAAAATATTCGCCATTGAGGAATCTGGTTTGGGAGGCGCACAAACCAGTTTTATGCAGTTTGTTAGGCCTTGGGAGTCAGATCTTAATTGCGAAACAAACAATTTTTTGTATCCGGTTTTAACCAATCGACAGATACAGTACTTATAGCGCACGGCCGGAGATAATAAATGTCCTAACTTTTTAAAATGTCTTACTCCCCTGGAGAAATAGCAATAAACCTTGTCATCATGTCTCGCTATGAACAATAAATATGCTCTATTAAATCTCATATAGTGTGTAGCTGAAGTAATGTTTAATGGATGCTGGGCGAAAGGCCTGTCTTCTCTATGGGATATTTGAGATCGATATTAAAACAGTTACATAGTGCTGTAAATGTCATGTAGTCTGATCGTTCAATAACAGCTGTCAGCCACAGTCTATTCACTCACACAGAGTACTGTCTGCTTGGGTTTACTCTGACACAACAGGACATATGCTTGAAAAAAGGGAACCATTTTGTTGTAATGAAATAATGGTTTTATCTAAAGTGATAATATTTGTTGTTATTTTGGATCACACCCTTCTTTGTGATTTTATCTGCAATAGAATCAAGCCTTAGGTCCCCAAGAGTCGGGTAAAAATTCCCCAGCAGTAAATGAGTATAACCTGCAGGGTATGTCCAGGTATATATAATTAAAGAGGCACTAGCTCCCAAAATTAGCTTTTATCAATAAATTCAGATCGCTACGATTTTAAGTGGTATCAAAGTT